>APFE030490524.1:173817-244734 GCA_000404065.3 Pinus taeda
ATCGCGTCCAAAACCATGGACCAAAAACCATAGGTAGGTTCGCCCAACCTAATATAGGGTCCAAAAAAAAATTTCCCGGGGCGCTGCCCCGAACCCCGTAGAGGGGGGCTACCCAACCCCCCGGTTCACTACGTAGGTTAGTCGTGGAAAGAATATAACACAACCCAACAGGGAAAGCCCAGTATTTCAAGGATGAGATAGAAAATGATATCATTAATGGATTTATTAGTAACTCACTTTCTGTCACTTCCATTGAAAATTCAAAGGAGGAAGAGGAGGTAGAAGATATAAATTTGAACAAATGAGAACCACTCCGCATACTAACAATAGTCTAGTTGAAATAGAACCAGGGAAGTTTCTGAACATTTACCCCAACCTTGCTGTTGAGCGAAACCAACTATTGTTATAGCTGTTACAAAAATACAATAAGGCATTTGCATGGGACTATATAGATATGAAAGGGATTCATCCAAACCTGTGCACTCGCTGCATTTATTTGAAAGATGGTTGCAATCCAATTAGACAACCACAACACCACATGAACTCTGTGGTGAAGGAGGTAGTGAAGGAAGAATTACAAAACTCATGAGTGCTAACTTTATATATCCAATATCTGATAGCTAGTGGGTGTCTCTACTTGTCATTGTCCCTAAGAAGAATGGCAAGTTAAGGGTCTATGTGGATTACATAGAACTCAATAAAGCCACTCAAAAGAACCATTTTTCTTTACCATTTATAGATCAGGTCCTTGACACCCTTTCTGGGAAAAAGTTTTTTTTTCGTTTCTAGATGGGTTTAGTGGCTACAACCAGATACAGATTGCCCCAGAGGATCATGATGAAACAACCTTTACTTTCCCTTGGGGAAATTTCGCATGTAGAGTACTCCCTTTTGGACTCTACAATGCACCAACAACTTTTAAAAGGGAAATACTAGGAATTTTTTTTGATTTGTTGAATGGCTACCTTGAAATCTTCATGGATGATTTTACACCTTATGGTGACATTGATGAAACCGCATTAGCTAATTCAGAAAAAGTGTTCTAAAAATTGTTGGAACTTTGCGTACAAACTAATGTTGCTTTGAGCACCGAAAAATGTCACATGATGATGACTAAAGGGGTCATTCTAGGAAACTACATTTCTACTGATGGGATTAACGTAGACCCTTCTAAAATAGAGGTAATTCTAAAAATTCCAACTCCCAAGTTGCAAAAAGTGGTACATAGTTTCTTGGGACATGCAGGGTATTACAGAAGGTTTATAGAGAATTTTTCAAAAATTGCATTGCCATTGTTTTCTTTGCTCATGAAAGATGTCAAATTTTTGTGGACAGGAAAGTGTAAGCAGGCCTTTTTGAAGTTGAAATACTGTGTATCAGCAGTTCCTGTTTTACGTGGACCGAAGTGGGAATTTTCATTTCACATAGCTACAGATGCATCTGATATTGTTGTAGGTGTTGTTTTGGGCCAACTAGAGGATAGGAAACATTATGTTAATTATTACATAAGAACAAATTTGATTGCGGCTAAGCTCAATTACACAGTGATCAAGAAGGAATTCTTAGCAGTAGTGCACACCATCAATAAATTTTGACATTATATCACTGGGTATCAAGTATTTGTACACATTGACCACTTTGCCATTCATTTTTTAATGAATAATATGATTACCAATGGTAGAATTACACGCTAGTTATTGTTGTTATAAGTATTTGATACCGTAATTGTCGATAAACTTGGAAAAGATAATGTAGTAGTTGATTTCCTTTCTAGGTTAACTATTGATGACATTTGCATTCCTACTGAGGATTCTTTCCCCGATGAGTATCTCTTTGCTATTTCTACTTACTCACCATGGTATGTAGATATAGCCAATTATCTTGTTGCAGGGAAGTCTCCACAGTATTTTTCCTCCAAGGAGAAGAGAAAGATCATACAAAAGAGTGCTACCTATACCTGGATAGATGGGAATCTCTATCACACTGGACCTGATTTCCATATCACACGTTGTGTTAGGGAAGATGAGATCTTTGACATCCTTAGGGCTTGTCATGAGTAACCTTGTGGAGGGCACTTCGCAGACAAGCGAACAGGATACAAATTCCTTTTGACATGGCATTATTTGCCAAAAATATTTCAGGATGCTAAGAAGTTCGTGAAAGGATGTGATATTTCCCAAAGAATGGGCCAACCGCTACAATCAGATGAGATGTTGTTACAACCTCAAATCATCTCAAAACCTTTTGAGAAATGGACCTTGGATTTTGTGGGACCAATTAATCCTTCATCTAGATAGAAATCCTGCATTTTGGTCTGCACCGAATATGTCACAAAATGGGTTGAGGCAAAAGCACTAACCAGAGCCTCAGAGAAGCCTCTTTTAGACTTCATGTTTGAAGACATCTTCGTCTGTTTTGGTATACCTAGGGAGATAGTGACAGATAGAGGGCCCAGGTTCACATCCCATATTATCCGAAATTTCGTTGAAAAATATAAAATCCATCATAAAATCACAACATCTTATCGTCCACAAGCAAATGGCCAAGTGGAGAGCACCAACAAATTCATTGAGGGGATTCTTACCAAGACTATGGGTAGTCACCGAAGGAATTGGGTCAATAAACTTTCAGAAGTGTTGTGGGCATGCATAACTACATGGAGGAATACCACGAGATTCTCACCATATGAACTTGTGTATGCTAAAAATCCATTATTCCCTATTGAGTTTGAAATCAAGACATTGAGAACAACATTGTACGTGAATTTGGATCTGGGTACAACATAAAACCAAAGGTTGAATCAACTCAATGAATTGGAGGAGAAACGACTAGTTGTTATCGAGCAATCAGAGATTATCAAACAGCAGAGAGCTAAGTGGCATGACAGGTTCATCAAGAAGAAGAAGTTTCATAAAAGATATTGGGATCTCTTATATGATTCAAGATTTAAGGACTTCAAGGGTAAGCTCTGCACCAGATGGCTAGTTCCCTATGAAGTAGATGTAGCCTTTGACAATGGGATTGTGAATTTGGTTACCATTAACAGTGTGAGGACACCATTGCTTGCAAATGGGAACTGTATTTGGTTATATCATAAACATGCTTCGAGGGATTCATTTGTCAACATTTTCACGAATTCAGATCTTCAGATTACAAAAACAGGGGAAAACCCCCCTTTGCTGCCCAAATTCTAATTTCTCAATAATTATAACAACTGACAACCAACCTCTATCGGCAACTGTTACACCTGCTAAATAATAATAATAACGAAATGAAACAATCTGGCTGTGAAAACCTTTTTCGGGCGCAAAGAGACAATTTCTATAACAGTTGAAAACCACTCTATGGCGGCTGTTACACACTCTGTAACAACATTTGTTATTTCAATCATATCCTACAATAACATTGTTACACGAATTCTCTTTCTTTTCTTTTATCTTTTGTGGAAATCAATAATACATAACAGTCATCTATAATAGCCGACGACTTCTAGAAATAATCCAAGTAAATTATTTATTGTGATACACAACATGCATCACCATGAATTGGGAGCAGTTGCCTTGACCGTCAGAACTAACTTTGAGCACCTCATCACCAATGTCTTATCTCCACATCACACCAAGTATGTCATAAAATGGTAATATCGCTATCCTCTTTTATTTAGTAATTATGGCAATCTAACCCGATATCTCTTTTGATGGCCGAGGTTGGTTGTCACATTTAAGCCTGGGCGGGGTGAATTACATGTTGACATGACCTTTGCATGACCTGTGAGAATTTAAAAACTGCAACCAATGCATGATGATCTTGTAATCATTATCATTTAATGATCGATCATGCCAAAAAACGGAATTGTACCTCAGACTAGACCTCCATTAACTTAGCATTAATAAGGAAACATTACTACACAATACGAATCCTGACTACAAATCCTAATTTGAATTTCTTTCCCGTGTCACCCTACCATTTATTCACTACTAAAGCATTGCATCCTTATTTAGATTTCTCAGATAGAAGTGGAGGAAAACAGTTTCAAGGCTAGGACAGCTGAGTATTGTGACAATCTCTTCGGAACTTCTCAAGAGAAAGAAGGGAGGAGAAAAGCATTGAACTTGTGTAGCAATGGGTGGGGCAGAAAATAAACATGAACAAGGATCAATAGAGGCATTGGAAAACTGCCCCAAAGCATGCCAATTTTTAAAGACGTAGGTTGGTTCTAGTTTTTCCAAAGGTTGTAAGGACCAGACAGGGCAATTGCTATGGAATTTGCAAAGAATTTAAAGAGGAATCAAACGAAGGTCATGGGATTAAAGTTGGAGGTTACAAAAGAGGTAATTTCCCATGAGATGGAATTATCAGTAGAGGGTAAAAGGAGTTTTAACAGAAAAATTAATGATCCCTTCTTGAAGGAGGATTTTCTCCAAGGGGAGGAATGACTAGTGAAGAAAGGAAGGGGGATTGACAGGTTGTTGCTTCCCCAGCCATGGGTCGATGTCACCCTTTACCTCATCAAGTATATTACCTGTGAGGGAAGGGAAACAATTCAATTACCACTTCTCATCGCTAAACCACCTTCAAAATAACAGTTGATAAACCTCCCCTACTTTTTGTTGCAAAATATCAGGCATATGGCTGTGACTGTGAAAACAGTTGCACATCCAGATACTTGTGTCACAAACCAGGTTGTTGCTTCCCTAGCCATGGGTCAATGTCACCCTTTACCTCATCAAGTATATTACCTGTGAGGGAAGGGAAACAATTCAATTACCACTTCTCATCGCTAAACCACCATCGAAATTAACAGTTGATAAACCTCCCCTACTTTTTGCTGGAAAATATCAGGCATATGGCTGTGACTGCGAAAATAGTTGCACATCCAGATACTTGTGTCACAAACCATAGCCTCATCAAGCTAATTTTTTTGGATGCCCTAAGTCACCAGGGCAAGATTTGGGAGGAATTCATGAGAAAGAAGACTAGGACTACCCGTATGAAGCAAACTGGGACGTATGAGGAAGCTCCATGGAAACCAAGGAGTAGGCTTAGCCCTCGGAAGTAAGGGCTAGAAAAAGACCATTTGATAAGCCAATTGGTGATAAGTGGACAAAACAGAGGATAAGGGTTAGCAAGCACCCAGAGTTCCCATCCATGTCTAGGAAGAATAAGGAGGTAGCAAGGCAGGAAGATGAAGAGCAGGCTTGGTCAGAGTAACCTTCCTCACCAAGTAAGAAAGAGGCTCAATCCTTGCTGCTTAAAATTGAAAGTTTAGAAAGATAAAATTAAAAACTAAGGAAGAAGTTAGTAGAGGATAAGGTAGATGCATTGGCCCCAAGGTTAGACACTTTGGCTGAGGCTATAGATAGGGCCGGGAAGGAGAATGTTCTGGGTGTTGTGTGCATGTCCTATGCTAAGGAACTAGTGGTAGGGGGGTATAGAGTTTGTGTAGTGGACACCATTTCGAGGGGAACATAAATTGAGTGTTGGGAAGCTAACACACAAAAACCCATTGAAGACGATGTTGTTACACAAGAACCAGCAACTGAGATGAAGCATTCCACATAAAGTAATTTGGTAACTGATACACAGGAACCCTTGGTTGACACTACTGTTACACAAGAACTAGCAGTGGAAACAAAAGCTAACCAAGGGGAAAAAGAAGAATTTTATATCCATGAACTTGTGATTGACATGTTGTTACACAAGAACCAGCAATGGAAACAGAAGCTCACCAAGGGGAAAATGATACACAAGAACCTATGGATGACATTGTTGTTACACAAGAACCATAAATGGAAGCAAAAGCTGATCAAAGAGAAAAATAAACTGTTACACAAAAATCCTTTGATGACGCTACTGTTACACAAGAACCAATAGTCGAAAGGGAGCAGCTTCACCTTTGAGAGGTGTTACACCTTCAATCATTAGTGCATGTGGGAGAACGTCAGGTCCTGATGAAGGATATTGTTCTAAAAGAATTGTGTTGATACCAGAGTTATAGAAATAGAAGCAGTAGGCACTCTCTCTACAAGAGGGAATGATCTCGCTCAAGGCACATAAAAATATGATGGATTCACTCAGGGAGAAATGGTTAAAGGAAGAGTGTGAGAGAGAATGGGAAGAGCGGAGACATAAGGAAGCTATGAAGAAGAAGGATGAATAGCTACAGTTGTTACAGCAATAGGTTCTAGATCTAACAAATGATAATGCAAAGCTTCGTGAGCTTGCCTTGAACCTGCTAGGATGTAGGCAGACTTCCCCATCATATCTAGTGTTCCTCTAGGAATGTTCTTATTTGTTCAGTTAAAAGAAGTGTTTGAGAATAGACCATATTTGGGTTCTTCTACCCATACTTTTCTTGAAATTTTTCGTACTTGTGATTTTGATGAACAAAGCTTGCTTTGTGAGCTGTTTTTGCATAACATAATGTGTGAATATGTCAGCACTAAGATGGTGGCAAGTGTTTTCTCCTATATGGGGGATTTGCGGTTGCAGGGCTTCCTTTATTTTATGAGAAACCAAATTGAATGGAATCTGGCCATGAAATCAGCTGAGACCAATGAAGAAAGGGTAGCATTATGGATCAGAGAAGAATCAGGAATGGTTTATGAACTAAGAAGTGAGTTTCAGTTGTTCCTGAGTACCCTTGGGGTCAAGGAATAGTCAGCCACTTATAGAAAATGGATTGTGGGGATTTGCCTCAATTTGTATGCACAAATGAAAAGTCGAGCACTAACAGGATGCCTTAAGTGCACTGAGGCTTGTAGTGTTGGATTACAAGAAGGAGATCCTTTTTAGTACATGAATTTTGTGGCTATTGTTACACAAGTATCTGAATATGTCCTAGTGGTGTAGGCATTAGGAGCATTCTGGATCAGACTTAGATTCAAATTTCCTCTAATTTGGTTACTGGTGGCAAAGTACTAGTTGGATTACCACTTGTGCGACTATGAAGAAGAATCCTGGCCATGACAGCTGATGGCCACTCAGGGGTACAGGGCTCCTGGTGAAGACACTACTAGTGCTTATAATTTTACAGACTTGCATCAGGGGTACAGCATGAGAATCTGAGGTTCTGCATGGGGACATGCAATTGCTTTAGTTGGGGGGAGATGTTGGGTGTGGTTTTTATACCTATTTCCGAAACTTTATTTCCCCGGTTTTGATCCTATTTCCCTTGAGGCCAACGAAACTTCACATGTTAATCACCCTTTTTCTCATATATAGCCTATTTCATCGTCATGTTAATTTTCCATTTTTGCTGAATATAATAATGCAATATTCCTTTTTGTGGCTAACTGGGGTAAGAATTGGAGAAGTCTTTTAGATCCTCTCCTCTTTTTCAGGTGTTTCTTGTGAGGACGAGGATATGGAGTGAACAAGCCACACTAATTGGTCTTAGAGCAAGGTGGAGTAGATTACTGTTACACTCTGTATGTTGTTACAGATTGTTGTTACACTTGGTATGTTGCTGCAGGTGTTGTTGTTACACAACGTACTGTTAAAGGTGACCGTTGTTACACCTCGAATGTTGTTACAAATATGTTGTTATCTATTGATTGTTGTTACATCCCAAACCATCATTTGACTGTAGGATGTTGTGCACTGTAGCTGGAAAAGTCGTGGGTACTATTCCATGCAACAACTATCAGAAGTTATGAATTGTTTATTTAAAAGTAACAAATCCAAACAGTTGCTATCTTAACCAATGTATTTGAATAGCACTTATATTTAGGAATGGGTTATAACGATTTTTATTTTATGATGAACATGAGAATCATGATATTCTCATGATTGATCTATTCCTGATTTTGGGTATGTAATAACTATAAGAGAAACTTAATCTCTCATGTATGGGGACGACATATAGAACACTGTTATTTTGATCTTGTAACTTTTAATTATTTTAATATTGAAGACACTGCAATGATGTTGTCATTGTTTCTCATTTGATTCTTTAACTAATCTCGTGTTCATTCTTGTGCTCCTGCTAGAGAGGAAGAGCCCTCCTCTTTAGCAAGGACTGCAGTGATAGAAGTAGTTGTATATTATTGTTTCTTTTATTGTTTGTATGGTTTTTTATTGTTGTCATATAAATTGTAGAATATATCTGCTTCAGTTCCATAATTATGTTATGATGTTACACTGGTTTGATTAAGTAGTATGGTAGTTCACTAGCTAGTGTAGTTATTAGTTCGATGTGTGGGGCACCCTTTCTCTGGTAATCGTGAAGTTTGATTTCGTTTTTGTAGAGTGCTTTAGTTTCTGCATGAATGATTTAATTTCTACAATTGATTCAGCGACATTCTCTACTTCCTTTCTATTTTCATTCTTGATTGTAGTGTATCGGCACAAATAGTAAAAACTCCATTGAAACATCAAGACCTACCCTGGGTTGACAATTAAATGGTTGTAGTCTTGCTCAAATAGGATTGATTAAAACAACACTAGAGTGGCCAAAAGGTGAAATAAGCTATAGGAATGTGTCTAGTGCATATTTCAATTATATGTAAGACCATGTAATGTAGAAGGGTGCACCATAACTAACATTGGTGATATGAAAAGGTGCAACACACGCAAGAGTGAAAACAACAAAAGCAACACCTACAATAGGAGGAAAACATGAAGATGACATTTGTAAAATGCAAAAGGCCTTGGAAGTGACACATGCCAGAGTGGCAATAACATGAAAATGACACTTATTAAAATGGAAGCAAGAAAAGCGACAGTTACCGATGTGAAAGTGACCCTTATGAAAGCGAAGGTGCGCCAAAAGAGACAATTGGGAGAACTCACCAAAACAATAGTACAAACGCAACCAAAGTGAGGGGGATTATTAATAAAAGTTTGCACTGATTTTCAACATGAATTTAACATCACACAAGCATTGTCTTAACAGATGGTGTAATTCTTTTCCAATATTTCATTAAGGAAGTGCGCTCATAAGCTCATTGAAAGTTGTGCATGTGAGTGCAAGTGACTTGAAGACTTAAACGCTTTTCAAAACATCAAATGATCATAGAGTAACCATAGAAAATAGATCATAAGATCCTTAGTAGCCTCCAAAATTCAAGTGTGAGAAAAATTTTGGAGGGTGTTGATCAAAGCGACAACATGTCCCTGTAATACACCATGGCTACCCTAATAGCTACTTGGGACTGTGTATGGTCCACAATTAATGGAATGAATTCAAAAGGAGGGGAGAGACCAGATCATCCTCGTCTTCCACTGTGCTAAGGTGCTCATGATTGATGTCTAACCATATTTAAGGTTACAAAACAGAATGAAGGAACAAAGTTGTAAGCATGCTTGAGAGAGTTGGGTGAGGGAAATATTACGTCGAGTGAGTGGATTATGCACAAGCTAAGGAGGAGAGGAAAAAACCAAAGCGATCGGATGAAAAAAGGTAATGAATGGAATGGAAGCTAATATGAATGGGATGCAAGTTAATATGGATGGCATGGAAGCTAAGATGGATGGCACGGATGCTAAGATGAATGGCATGGACGATAAGATGGAAGAATTGAAGATAAATTTGAATAAGTTGCTACAAGAAATGGTCACTAATGGTGAAAGGGTAGTAAAGGAAACTCATGATGAGAATAAAAGAAATGTTAATCATGATTCCATAGACTCTAATGTTGGATTGAAGACCCACCATGTTCCAAAAATCGATATGAGGAAGTTTGATGGCAAGGATCCCAAAACATGGATACTACCGATGGAGCAATTTTTCGATCTCCATAATGTGCAAAACACACAAAATGTAGGTATTGCAACTTTATATTTGGAACCAAATAAATTTTTATGGTATAAAGGGATTCGTTCTTGTAAACCACTTGTTACGTGGACAATTTTCATGGAGGAAATGATAGCACATTATGAGGATATAAAGAACAACACCTTCTTTAGCCAATTGATAAATCTCAAACAAAAGTCCTCAATGTGCTTTGCCATAAAACACTTTTGTTTGAGATTTATCGATTGGTTAAAAAAGGTGTTTCTCTTTGTATCCTCATAATGTGCTACCATTTCCTCTATGAAAATTGACCATGTAACAAGTGGTTTATGAGAACAAAGCCCTTTATGCCATAAAATGGTGGTCCACCAATAATGGAATGAATTCAGAAGGAGGGGAGAGACCAGATCATCCTCGTCTTCCACTATGCTAAGGTGCTAATGGTTGGTGTCTAACCATATTTAAGGTTACAAAATAGAATGAAGGAACAAAGTTGTAAGCATGCTTGAGAGAGTTTGGTGAGGGAAATATTACGTTGAGTGAGTGGATTATGCAACAAATGTTATGAAACCAGCTCACAAAAAGATAGAAAAGATAGATGACGCCTTAGAATTCAGCCTCTTCAAGGGGGAAACCTCCTTTACATTACACAAATGAACAATTCTTAGATGATACAAATGACAAGACCTCATTTCTATATATAGGATTCTAACGGGTCATAATATAATCAAAGCCAACATAACAATAATAATGTAAGGGCACAATAATAACAATATGTGGACTACATGGGCACAACGATATAATAATGGGGTTGTACTAATAACAATAAGGGGTTACACTATTAGTATAGGGACCTAACATGCCCCTCTCCTTCAAAAAGTGTTGTCCTCAACGCTTGAGTAGTTCTCGATGCTTCTGTATAAAATTCTTCCTGCCATGTGGAATCTTCAATAGTAAGTTCTTCCACTTGATGAGATACTCTAAAATTGATCGATTTCGTCGCTGTTGGGTTATTTTTTCAATGACTACTCCAAGTTCCAATATGATTTTTCCTTCCTCGTCAAGTTCTAGCAATATTCTTTGAACTGGGATCTTCTGCAACATTTGAATGAGTGGCCACACTTCTCCATCCTTCTTCCATTCATCCCTTGCTTCGTTTATCCAATTTGGTTGGATAATAAAAATAGCACAAAAAAATGGTTCCACATCCTCATCCTTTCTTGAGATTGTATCTGCAACAACATTTTTCTTCCCTTTTTTGTAGATTATTTCAAAGTCATAACCCAATATATTTGTGACCCATTTTTTCTTCTCTTCTAAAGATAATCTTGTTCTAAAAGTATTTAAGACTATTATGATCCATTTTTACCTTGAAGTGTCTTCCCATTAGGTAAGGTCGTCATTTCTTAAGTGCATGTAGTATTGCCAACATTTCCTTCTCATAAATAGCTTGCTTGAGATGTAGATGTAAAAATACCCAATCACCTACATCAAAAATTCTTTCATTGCGATGTTGATATGTCTGTTGTTTCATTCGATTTTGCACCAAAGCGGGATTATTGTTTAAAAGTTGGAGAACTTGTTGTTGATGTTGGATGTGATGTTTCACTGCTTGAATCTTTCTCTTATCGATATGTCCTCCTATCTTGAGAGTTTGAGGAGTGGTAATTTATTCCAATGCATTACAAGATATGGTCAGATTCATTTCTTTATCCTCGATGTGATCTTTCACTTCTTGAACATTTTTCTTCTTGATATGTCCTTCTATCTTGACAGTTTTAGGAGTGGTAATTCCGGCCAATGCATTAGAAGATATGGTTGAATTCATTTCTTCTTTCTCGATGTGATCTTTCACTTCTTGAACTTTTTTCTTCTTAATATGTCCTTCTATCTTGAGAGTTTGAGGAGTGGTAATTCTTGCCAATATGGTCGGATTAATTTCTTCTTTCCTTGGGGTTGGTTCCTAGTGTATATCCCCTTCTTTTGATGTTTCTTGATCCTTTTCTTCCTCCTCTTCACAATCAATGTAAAATAATTTCTTCTCAGCACACTTATGAACTTTAATGTATTTGTTATCACAATTGTAACACAGCCCTTTTGCTCTCTTTTTCTTCCAATTTTTGTGGTGTCAACCTTGTAGGTTGTGGAAGGCTATGAGAAACAACACTTTCATATTTATAGTTGTGAGGGGTAGACTTCCTTGTTGCCATAGTTGTGCTTCCCACTTTTCTTGCCAACTTCAATGCCTTCTCCAATGAATCAGGTTCCCAAAGACAAAACTCATGTTGAATGTTATCCTTTAAAGTCCCTATGGAGACATCAATCCTTTGCTTCTCTGGAATATAATTTTCCCTTATATTCAATTTTTGAAGGTCCTGAATGTGCTCTGCCATTGAACACTTTTGTTTGAGATTTATCAATTGGCTAAATAATGTGTTTCTCTTTGTATCCTCATAATGTGATATCATTTCCTCCATGAAATTAACCACGTAACAAGTGGTTTAAGAGAAAAAATCCATTTATAACATAAAAATTGATCTGGTTCTAACTATGAAGATGTAATACGTACCTTTTGTAACAGTTGCACCTCATGTAGATCAAAATATTGTTCCATCTGTAGTATCCAATTAACTAGATCCTTGCCATCAAACTTCCTCATATTGCATTTTCTTGATTTCAGGAGGTCGATCTTGAAACGATTGTAACTATGTAATTTTGTATCTCCCAGTTCTGAAATCGCAACCTATAGTAGCCCTCTGCTTCTTCTTTCCAATTCCACTAGTCTGATTGAAATTGGATTCTCCAAGAAAGAGTTATGCACAATCTACCAAGATGACCTTATTATACACCTTTTCAGAAGAGCTAACTTGTACGAAGTGCCACGTGTCACTGTTTTGACTTTCGGATCTGAAAAAGATACACAGACAACTACAGTCCATCCTCTTTCTGTAACCTCTTACAAAATTTCAATCTTATGCTCAAAGAGACAGTTATGATGATTTCCCCAGGTCACTTGTTTAGGATGTAATTTGGGAGTCTTCAAAAACACTAACATCCTCAGATCATATATCTGAAAAAATAGAGAGCTAAGATATTAAATTTGTACCCAAGGTTTAGACCGATTTCTCCTCCAACATATTCTTTTTGTTAGCTTCTGAAACTTTGTAGAGAAACAGTTATAGCGAGAATTCCATGATGATCTATTTTAGATGAAATTCTGGGTCTTACAAAAACCCTAACTTCCTCAGATCATATCTCCGAAAATATAGCGAGACAAGATTTGAAATTCAGACCTGAGGTTCATTGCACTTTCGTCTCAAATGGTTTTTTTTTTTTTTAGCTTCTAAAACATCGCAGAACAAAAGGTATAGTGAAAACGCCACAATGCCCTGTTTGGATCAATGAAACCCTAGAATCCAAAGCTCTGATACCAAATGTTATGAAACCAACTCACAAAAAGATAGAAAAGATAGATAACGCTTAGAATTCAGCCTCTTCGAGGGGGAAAACCTCCTTTACATTACACAAATGAACAATTCTTGGATGATACAAATGACAAGACCTCCTTCATATACATAGGAGTCTAAGGGCTCATAATATAATCAGAGCCGACATAACAATAATAATGTAAGGGCACAATAATAACAATAGTGGGCTTCTATGGGGAACAATAATAACAATATGGAGACTACATGGGCACAACAATATAATAAGGGGGTTATACTAATAACAATAAGGGGTTACACTAGTAGTATAGGGACCTAATAAGGGGAGAGACTAGATAATCCTCATCTTCCACTGTGCTAAGGTGCTAATGATTGGTGTCTGACCATATTTAAGGTTACAAAATAGAATGAAGGAACAAAGTTGTAAGCATGCTTGAGAGAGTTGAGTGAGGGAAATATTACGTCGAGTGAGTGGATTATGCACAAGCTAAGGAGGAGAGGAAAAAACCAAAGCGATTCGATGAAAAAAGGTGGTGGAGTTAGTGTGATTAATATAGACAATTGAAAATAGGGAGGCCCTAAGAAGAATAGAGAGAAAGATAAAGATAGAGGAATAAGAAAGAGAGACTAGGGGTGAGGAGGGAGGTTACCTCAGAGAAAAAATGAGACCCCCAAAGGTAATTAAACCTAGGGAGGGGAAAAAAAGCTAGAAATCCAAAAAACTAAAGAAAGAATTCAAAGCATTGAAGATACTTTCTAAAAATGAAATAGAGTTCCAGATTGGGATAATGAAAAACTCGAACATGCAATCCTAGAAAATGCTATGAATTGATCTAAAGGCTAGAGAGTTCCACCTGAATAGGTTTCCTCCAAGTAGAAAATCTAGACACTCTTTCCTTAATAGTTCCATGGAGTATCCTTTTCATACCAACAACACCATCCCTGCTCTTTGCTTTTCATGTTCGAAAAATTATATGCATGCAGCCACTATCAAACCTTACAAAATCTTCCTTAAATAACCACCTCTCAAAATTATGCATTTTCCTTTCACCATTTCTTTTGATAATGGATTCTGAATTTCTTTTTGTTGACCTGACAATATTGTCTAAGCCTATGCAAAAATAAATTTCAATGAAAAAAGTTCCACATAACTTTCTCCATACTCTTTCCTCTATATCCAACACTTGGTCAATTTTTTGATGTGCATAGAAACTCTACACATATCTCTCTCTGCACTCAGCCTCTTCGTACACTTTATTTTGTGCATCAACCCTCCATGTACTTCTCTTTTTCACATCATACTTCCACACTTACTCACCTTCTGCACTAACTCCACATAATCCACTCATCCACACCTCATGTCATTACTTAAAATTATTATGCAAATCACATGTCATTGAGTCATTTCACCACCTTTACTCTCACATTCCTATTTTCACTCATTTCATGGTCACTTAAAGGATAAATAAAGGAATTTTATATAGAGGTAAATGTGATGTGATGGAAATTGTACTTCAGGATCTTCTCTCCATCACCCCTCATAAAGCACAAACATGAGTTAGTAACTTCTGCTTATTATTTTTCCTTTTCCAACAAAATGGGATGAGATGAGGCAATATATTAGAAATTGCACCGAATAACAAGGAGTTAACAATTAATACTTGGTGGGTCCCATCAATAGGTATCTTTTGGAGTTCATTGTGTTATCCTCTAGCCCTTAAAACTCTCATTTTCTCACATTAATTCACATTTTTAGCCATAATATGCTTCATAGGAATACTAAAAGGTTTTTGTCATATTTTATGGCCTAATATGATTAATACACATGTCAAAGAAGCATTTTTGGAGATATTTACCATGCATGGGCTTGATGGAGACACCTAGAGAGAATATAGGGAGCTTTCCCACCTCATTAACTCCCTAACTAGGATTAAGATCATGGAATCGTCTCCAACAACTTGAATTCAATAGCAGTGGAGGAACTCCAAGTGCATGACATAGAAAAAGGGAACCAGATCCACAAGTATCAATATTTTTTAGGGGAGCATTCCTCCTTTCAAGGAAGTTTCCCCTCAATCATTTTTTTTAAACCAATTGAAAGCCTCACTAGGATTTGAATTTTTGTTGCAACTAAGAGTAGCTACTCATAGCCTATTGCTTGACATTGTTATTCTTAACTTTCATATGATGTATGAGACTCTTATTTTCTGTTAATGAGAAGTTTACCATTGACCTGCATCTAAGTTAGTTTTGGATGGTTGAAACCCTTGGGTTTGGGCCCAACCCAGAGGCTTTATTCCCTAACTTGTATTTCCTTCTTGTTTTTGTTTCAAAGCATTGCAATCATTCTCTTGTTTAAGTAGATGTTATATCATAAGAAATTATAATTTCGGTCTTGCTTATCACCTCTCTTGTAGGAAGAGAAATTGGAAAGATCTACAATCACAATCCAAAAATATGTCTTTATAATTTCTTGGAAATGGATAGATGTTAGTTTGTGATCCTTTAGCATGATTATTCTCTGCAAATTAGGAGTTAGTTTCATTAGCGTAAGTGGTTAGACTAGTTTTTTGGGATGGAATAAATCCTAATCAAATTGAACTCATCTTTTACATGTTAATTTGTCTCACTGCATTATTGGTCATTTGATGCATGTATTTGGCTAGCTGCGGGGACTTTGATAATATTCAAGGGCGGGCATACCTTTCCACACTCACCTCGAATTTTCCATCCTCCTCCTAGGCACCTCACACTACTTCCAACCTCCATCTCCAAATTCACTATGTTAAGGCAAATGAAGGACGTCATGGGCATCAACTTTGGTGCAAGGTAGACCTCTAAGGGGGTACTAGGCTTTGCTAAGGTGCTTCCACACCCTTCATTCATAACCTTATACCTTCATCCACCTTTATACACCTCTAAGACGCCACTTCCATCCTTAAAACGCTCTTGTACCCCCTCCTGTAGCAAAATAGGGCCTCCTATAGCAATATAGACCCTCCTATAGCGCATCATGTAGCAGCCCTGTAGGACTGTTCCTTTCAACCATTTTTTCTCCCTACATTGATTCTAGCATATTTAAGTTGAATAATGGGCCCCAACTTGTGATTTTATTATTAAGGAAGACTCTAAGACCACTCCATCTCCTCCTTTCCTCACTACAACCATCAAATAGCAAATTTGAGTTAGAACAAGTATTTTTATTCCTATGCATGTTAAAAATTGGATTCCTTAGTTTCGAGCAAGTGTGAGTAGATAAATGATCCATACAAATAGGTTATTGATCTGATTAAATTTCCCAATAAAGTAGCATGATTTACTTCTAAAAATAGACTAACCTTTCCCTTTCACGCAATGTTATTTAGTATTTACATTTAAATGAATGGCATTTTCACTTTGGTAGTTGGAATCATGTTCATTTATGCTTTCATGAGAATTTTTCATTGTAGTTAGTTGGAGGAGTGGTATCTGAACACCTTGATCTGATTTCTTTTCTAAGGGTGGCATGAGTAGAACCTAACCTACTTTTCATACAGCATTGTCACCTCTAAGTTTGTACAAATCCCGGGTTGATAATTTGAGTTAAGAAGTCCTTGGAAGTTGCAACATTATTGGTGCAATACCAGGGCTCATCAATACTCACTAAAGGGATCTATTTATTAGTCATATATCATTAAAGTACAACAAACAAATGGCCTCTAAAAGGAAGAAATTTCCAGTTTGCAGTGACACATTCAATTCACTAACTTGCTTGGATTAAAAATTTCATTGGTTGACTACATACCAATGGTATTTTAACTGATCTCCTAGAAGATAAATAATAATATTTGGACCACCGGACTAGAAAACACTACATGAGTCCCTAAAGGTTTTGATTTCAAAGAAATATTTTATTTGTGCACATGACATTTTTATCCAAAAAGCATAACTATCAATCTCAGAGTCAAGAAGAACACAGTCCCTTAAACTCCAAGCATTCAAAATGATCCTCAAGATTCTAGAATGCATGAAGCTACTCAAGCTATTGGAAGTTGATAATTTTTTGGAATCTCAAGCCAATGGAATGAACATCATTCAAGATTTCATGTTTCCTTCTACACAAGTTCCTTTTGATATTTATTTCCTATATATTTCAATATTTATCAAGCCCTTTAGAGATTTTACCTAGATTTTCTTTAGAATAATGGGGCAAGAAATTACCTCCAATGTTCCTAAGTCATTTCTCTATGCATTATATTATTCTTTCAAAAGAGATGTTCTTTTCAATTAGGCATAACTCATTTCTAGTGAACAATCCGTCCAGCTATCCAATCTATAAAAACTCACATTTTTTTCATGACATCCTTTTTGGTCATAGTCCTAGTTTCATGTTGTACCTTCCATGGCCTAGTACATAAAACTAATATAGTTCTGGTACATATTTTTATGGAAGCATGAGGCCCATTTTCATTTTTTCAAGTGCAATATTATTTTGTTAGAGAAGTTATTTATCTCGTGACTAGGCGAGAACCCAACAAAATCTAAAATAAAACATACGTTTTCCTCTGGGGAAAGGGGATACATGAAGAGAGGGGATAAAAAACCCTGGTTTGAATATATGAACTCTAGGAGAAGCCCCTGTTAGTTCAAAATTTTGTATCCGGCAGGGACTTCATGGTTGAAGTATGCAAGAAATATCATTTGTGGTTAATCCTTTTTTAAAGAAAGAAAATAAGTAGTTTAATTTTTTTCCTTATACTAAGGAAGAAGTAATTGTGAGGAACCTGACACACCTAGCAAAATTTTTTGAATAATTAAATATTTTCAATTTGAGCTAAAGAGAGGTAATTCAAGGATTTGAGTTGAACTAAAGGGTATTTTTTCAAGGAACCTCGCCACAGTCAAATATGGCAATTTGTTTACAAGAATTACTGAAGAAGGTGGAGAAAGTCACATTAACGCATCAAGAGAAAGATAAACCTATGCCTATTGAAGAAGTTATTGAAGAAACCAACATTACTTCAGAAGGGAAAAATAGAGAGAAGAAGAAAACCTACAAACACCTATCCAACTTCAACACATCAATCTCACCTAAATTTGTCATCAAGTCCCAAAAGGAAGGACACCAATATGGCTCGAATAACAAGTAATGATAGGCCCTAATGTGGAGGTTATGGAGAGGAGCCACATTCCAATGTGATATTAGAAAGATCACACATTGTTGAGTCATCAAAAAGTAGATATTCTATGGTGGCTCAACCTGCAAAAGAGCCAGCTAATATGGAAGTTGGTAGTACAATTATACTTGATTGTATTATGGTCTGAATGACTAAAACCTAATGAATCATTGAAGAAATTGTTGACGAATTAATTGATCACCTTTTATGACCATTCATAAACTATGTAAGATGCATACTATGATAGGAACAATAAGAAGCTAATGGTGGAAAGAGTAAAGGTTCAAAATAAAAGGGTCATTAACCAGTCAAGAATAGTAGTGGATGTCTCTAAAGTAGGAGCTATTTCATTCATGAAGCTATACCAAACTACGGATGAAGCTCTAGCCAAATTTGTTACAGAATAGTGGATAGAAAATTTGAGACTGAAAAGTGAATAAATGAACTTGAAGAAGCTCTTGATCCAACACCTCTGCCCATGCACCCTTTGGCTATCAAAGCACCCGAGGCTAGGGAAACTCTACCCAACGCACCCCATCGGATAATAAAAGAAACACACCTTCTCACTAGCATAAAGTCTTATATTGTAACTAATATCAATAAAAGAATGGAAATTATTAAGGAACTATGGGAAATCACTCTACACTTAAGAAATTTCACACAAAGAATTTTCTCATTTGTTGAGTATCTTAAAAAGGATCTTGAAAATGGTTGATGATTTTTAGATATTGAATTGTCAACCTGTGTGCATAAAATTAACTCATTCAAAATATTCCAAATGACACAATAAAATATCCTAGGGCCTAAAAAGCTTAAGCATATCAATGTTGGTTTGTATGCTAGAATCAAAATGTTGAAAATGAAACAAGAAAATCATAACTTAATTTTGTCTTTGAATTAAACTAGGAATAAAATTGTAATTCAACATCACAAGACAACTTGTACGAGTTAACTAAGTTAATTTGACTTAGTTGTTTCACTTAATTCGAGTTGAGGGTCTAACTAGAGTCATGTAGAGTGTACCCTACATTATAGGAGCCTTGGTTGAGTTTAGTTTGATTTGTAATTAATTAATTCAATTTAACTCAGTTAAAGTGAGTTAAACTAGTTCAAATAGATGGAGGAACTAGTAGGAGGTAAAACAATGGGGTGTTGCTTCATGTGGTCAACCAGTTAACTGATGATACACTCATACATAACTCATGCATGTTAGATATGATAGTTACCCAGTTGATATTGGAGTTCAGGGACAATGTAATATCAGTTGTATAATCATTTGAATTGTACAGGTGGTGCATATAGTCATAGGAATGCCTATGAGGATTGTGAAATTCCAATTGACGAATTAGGCTTGTCTACAAAGCTGTGAGACAGATAGAGATAGTGCAAAGGTTGCTAGGGCTTGAGAAAAGCATTGCAATGTTATCATAATTTCTAACCAATGGAATATACAAATAGCAAGGGTTTTTAGTTGTGGCTTTCCCCATGAAATCATTGTGTAATGTGTTGATTGAATTCTTTCTCTTGTATGCTTCGTGATTTCACAATCATTTATTATTGTTTCCATTGATGAGTAGAGTAGATTCAATTCTATTGTTTTAGTAAACTACAATTAGAAGTTTGAATCTACAAGGAATTTCTACATGGTATCAGAGCAGAAATCACTCTAGAAGAGGATAATACAAGCTTGTCTTTTGCAAGTGAAATCGAATTTGTAGTATCATTCTTCAGAGTCAGCAGGGTGTTGTTCTACAGATTCGGACTCGAATATTCCCTTAAGGATAGTTTGAACTATATTATTTGGATGGATAGGATGGAGGAAGTATTGGAAGACAACAAGCTTAAGCAATTCATAGACAAAGATATTCCTAAGCCTCCAACAATTGATCCTCAAGATTTGGCAAAGTCGATAAAATGTGTTGCAAAGGTGAGAAGGATCATACTAAAATAAGCTCAAGATCATATTTTCTTGAAGCTCTGTGATAAGGAGGCTCCATATGCAACTTGGAAGGCCTTGACAGGCCTATTTAAAAACAACAGTGACTAGAGGAAGCTGGCACTAAAGGAAAATCTCAGAAAAAATAAGATGGAGAAGAGTGACACAATACCAAAGTACTTGACTACGTTCACCCAATGGCAAGATGAACTTGGAAGTGTTGGCATTATAGTTGTTGAAGATGATTTGGTTAGCCTAGCACTTCTAGGCCTTCCCAATAGCTGGCATAGCTAATAGGATTTGGTAAATGGGAAGGAGAAGCTACGACAGTGGGAGCGTTTGTGGTCCTACTTGGTGCAAGAAGATATTTGACAGAACACCGGAGATGGATCCTCATCCAAGGATGATGATGAGGATAATTGTGCCTTATTTGGAAAGGTAAAGAAAGGGAAAGGGAAGTCATCCCTTTCCAAATCATATTCCATTCAAGGCAAAAAGAAGAAGGACTTGTCAAAGATTAAATATGTTCACTATCACAAGTTGGGACACTATGCCACAAAGTGTCCACACAAGAAGGTCAGCATGAAGCCCTCAGGAGGAGTGGTAGGTGAAGCACTTGCTTCACAATTGGAGTTGGATTTCACCCTCATCGCTTGCATGGTGACATTTGTGATGGGTATTGTGTGGCATCTAGATAGTGGAGCCTCATTCCATATGACCAGAAACAAAAAATTCTCCAGTGACATGGAGGAGAAGGACCTCCAGATGCACATCGAAATGGGAGATGATGGAAGGTATAGAGTGACAAGCATCGGTATTGTTACTTTTTACAGGGAGTCTGGTTCTCCTCTCACGTTAAAATATTTCATGTATGTTTCAGGTTTGAAGAATAATTTGGCTTCAATTGCTATGTCGAAGGACCATGGCTACGAGGTGATATTTAGCAAAGGAAAGGCTTTCCTTCATCACATAGCCTCAGGATGAGTGAAGCGGATCGGGGTTTGGATGAAGAACCTCTACAAATTGGATGTAGAATATTGTGCTACTTTGAGCACAAAAGTAGAGAAGGTACAAAGCCAAGACATCAGTGAGTTGTGGCATAGAAGATTGGGTCACTTGCAACACAAATCTTTGAAGATCATGCAGTAGATTTCTACAAGACTTCCCAAGGGTACACTAGAGTAGAGAGATACATGCAAAGGGTGTACATTAGGGAAGTGCACCAAATACACCTTTCATTATAAGGACAGTCGAGCACAAATGATCCTTGGAAGAGTTCACTCAAAAGTGTGTGGACCATTCTCAATAGCCTCCATGTCCAAGCATGAGAATTATCTAATATTTTTAGATGATTTCTCATGTAAGTGTTTGATTTTCTTCATGCAGAAGAAAGATTATGCGTTCTCTAAATTTTTTGAATTTAAAGTAGTTGTTGAGAAAGACACTGGCAGGAAAGTGAAGGCTCTTAGGGGTGATAACAGTGGAGAATATGTGTCTAATGAATTCAAGAACTTCCATGCATCAGAAGGGATTCGACGGGAGTTAATAGAACCCCACATAACCTGCAGTAGAATGGGGTGGATGAAAGGAAGAATAGAAGCATTGTGGGAATTGCACAAGTGACGTTACATGATCAGGGCCTATTGCTACACTTGTGGGTTGAATCATGCAACACAGTTGTATATGTGTAGAACAAGAGTCCTCATCGGATTCTCAAGATGAGTACACCAGTAGAAGCTTTTTCAGGTAAGAAACCAGATGTGGAAAGTACACCCAATGCACTCCATTGAATAAGAAAAGCAGTGCACCTTCTAACCAAAATTAGGTCTTATATTGTAACTAATATCAATAAAACAATGGAAATTATTAAGGAACTATGGGAAATCACTTTACACTTAAGAAATTAGGCACAAAGAATTTTCTCATTTGTTGAGTATCTTAAAATGGATATTGATAATGGTTGTGATTTTTCGATGTTGAATTGTCAACATTTGTGCATAAAACCAACTCATTCAAAATATTCTAAAGGACACAATAAAATCTCCCAAGGCCTAAAAGACTTAAGCAGATCAATGTTCGTTTGTCTGCTAGAATCAAAATGTTGAAAATGCAACAAGAAAATCCTAATTTAATTTTGTATTTGACTTAAATTGGGAATAAAATTGTAACTCCACATCACAAGGAAACTTGTACGAGTTAACTAAGTTAATTTGACTTAGCTGGTGATCTGAAATGCTATCTTAAATAGAAACTAAGGTATTACAGACTTATGTGTAGGAAATGCCTATATTACTTAGTGCAATGGATCGATAAGATTGCAAATATTATAGACAGTCAACAGTTAAAAGACATAAATAAACACATATCAACACAACCAAATGATAAAGGATTTCACCAGACTTCGTGGCTATGTCTCTTGGTCCAAGCTTTCAGTGCAACCGCTATATTATGTCTTCAAAACAGAGATTACAAGTGTGAGCTCAAACACTGAGTCTCAACACAATAGTCAATGGCAATTACATAGAGTTGCATGACCACCAGACCCACTAGATGGTTCTCCAAACCCTTCTAGTTATGCTCTACTCTGCTTCTCCACCTCTATACTGTCAACTCCCTCTAGCTCTCTGGCTCTTGGGCTCTATCAACCTCTCTGTCTTCTCTCTTGTGTGTTTAACTTTTCTACATTCATCGTGTTTTATAATATGTTTTTGTTACAAAAATGCTTAAAGCATGGAAACGAAATTTTTTATATTAGAAACAATTTGAACGAATGGACCGGTGGGTGCGGGTTGTCCCGACCGTCCAGCCTTTCTCCAGTGCTAATCCTGAAATAGATGAATCAGATGGTTGTCATGCCGAGTCCACCAATAGCCCCTTTGACTGTTGATCTATGCTCTGTTAATCCAACGGCTGACGACCATTTCAGGCGGCCCACTTGCACGGGGATTACCAGCCCGAAAAAGTGGTTTCCTCTCTCCTGCGTTGTGCTACATGTCAGCCAATGTATGGAATCGGGCAAAGCCCATCCATTACTGCTTACTACTTGAAGCCCATATGAAATATCGTTTACCACGGAATTCAAATTTCTATTGTTTTGGTTCGTAATGCCTTCGAGTCCGTTGAAATCCTTTGAGCCTATGTAAAGTCCTCCTCTTTGATTATTTGTGATGCGATAAAGAGAAAATCACATAACACATAGACTTTGGGCCTACAGGTAAATTCTGAGTTTGGTAACATTGCGATGCGATTATGTGATCTCCGCCGTTGGATCTGCGTGCCCGATCTAATGGCTCTCGTTAAATCACTGGTTCGTTGATCACATTTCCCAATGGGCTGCCTCTGATACATTCTGCTAGCTACCTCCAATGTGATATGACCAATTCAATCCCAACCATTGATCTGGCAGATCCAACAACTCTAATTCAATGATACCTCATTTCCGTTCACTTGGATTTCCTCCATTCCTTGGTGTTTTTCTCTACGTTCTCTATTTCTAATATTTGAAGACTTAGAGGTTTAAGATCTGTTTTGGATCATGCCTCCCCACTAAAAAGCTTTTGGACCACCAAAAGTTGGTTTTAAGCATCGATCAAGTGATGATATTGTTCCTTCACTTGTCCAATTTCTATCCATCGTGCCTTTCTTGGTTTTGAATCTTTGAACCCTTGAGCCCTACTCTCAGGTACTCAACATCCCCTCAACGCGTAGCTCTCACCTTCCTGTCCAGAATTGTGTCCTCTTGCAACTCATTAAGATACTCAGGCAACAGATCCTCAATAGAAGGCAACTGACCTTGCTCTTCAGGATCTTCAATCATTGAAGGTTCATACAATCTCAAGTTTTCAACATTAACGACTGAATAGATCTACATATAAGCTGGTAGATCAAGGCAAAAAGCATTTTCACCAATTTTTCCAAGTATCTTTAAAGGTCCATACCTTATTGGTTTAAGCTTCTTACCTTCACCCTGCATTCTATCCTTGTTGATATACATCCAGACTTGATCACCAACTTGGAAACTATGCTCAACTCGATGCTTATCATGTCTTGCCTTCTACTTGGCTTGACTTCTTTCCAGCTGCTCCTATACTACCTGGGGAATTTCTTGGATTTGTTCAATGAACTTAGTTGCTTTGTCCTCATCACTATGTCCATCAACTGCTATGTCTTTACCAAAGATAAAATCCAATGGAGACTTTGGTATAAAACCAAAAAAAGACTCAAAAGGAGATCTCTGAGTAGAAGAGTGTTTGGCACGGTTGTAAGCATGCTGCACATAACACAAATGCTCATCCCAAAGCTTGGGATGCTTGCCGCAATAACCTCTAAGCAACTAGATCACTATCCTGTTGACCACTTCTGTCTAACCACCTTTCTGTGGATGAAATGTTGTGCTTTTCTTCAATCTGGTGTCCATTAACTCCCACAAACTTGACCAAAACTTCCCAACAAATCAAGAGTCTAGATCAAATACAATAGAAGTGGGTAACCCAAAATGATCCCATACATTCTGAAAGAACAACTTTGTTGTTTGTTCAACCGTAACCTGTTTATTACATGGTATCAAAATACACATTTTACTGAACCTATCCACAACTACATACAAATAATCATGACCTTTCCTAGACTTTGGCAATCCCCCAACAAAATCCATGGAAACACTTTCCCAAGGACAAGAAGGAATTGGGAGTGGAGTGTGAAAGCCTAATTTTCTATTATTAGGCTTGCTTGTAGCACATGTAGCACACCCTTTGATATATCTAGAAATTGTTTCATGCATTCTTGGCCATAATAGAACCTTTGCAACTGTGCAACTATTTTACTTACACCAAAATGACCTGATATGAGAGAAGTATGTGCTTCTCGAATTATGTTAACTCTTTTAGTTTTTGGAATGCATAGCTTACCCAAATGATATAAGAGTTGGTCCTTTACATAATAATCCAATTCTTCTACCTGTTTTCCATGACTTAAAGTTGCATATACATCTTTAAAATATACATCTTGAGCATATTGCCTAATGTAACTTTCATGAATCACTGAGTTATGCTTAAGTATAGTAGATGCATTTATGATTGGTCTTGATAACATATCTACAACCTTATTGTGCATGCCTTTCTTATATCTGATGACAAGATGAAATTATTGTATAAAACCCATCCACCTATAATGTCTTGATTGCTGCAATTTAGTTTGTGGGTGCAAATATTGAAGTTGTTGATGATCTGTATGTATGATTGTTTCTTTACCCATTATGTAATGTTTCCACTTTTTCACACTTTGTACTAATGCATACAATTCTTTATTATATGTAGGATAATTAACTACTGCGGAAGTAAATATCTCAGAATGGTAGCATATGGGTTTCCTATGTTGCATAAACATTGCTCCCATGGAATAGTCACTGGCATTTGTCTCAATCTCAAATGGATGTTGAAGATCTAGCAGTGCTAGTACTGGTGTTGTACTAATTTTCTCTTTCAAGGTGTTGAAGGTTTTCTATTGTTTGCCTCCCCACTGAAACACCTGTTTCAAACTTGTTAAAGCATGTAAAGGCGCTGCAATCAATGAAAATTTAACAATAAACTTTCTCCAGTATTGTGTCGCCCCTAGGAAACTCCTAACTTCTAAAGTAGATTTGGGTTTAGGCCAATTCACAGTGACTTCAACCTTAGAGGGATCTATCTTCAATTCACCACCCCCTGCAATATAACCCAAATAATTTAAAGATTTTCTGCCAAATTCACATTTCGACAATTTCACATAGAGATTTTAATTTTTTAAAACATCTAAAGTCTAATTCACATGCTTTACACGTTCATCCCATGTCTTACTAAAAACAAGAATGTCATATAAATAAACTATTACAAAATCATCAATAAATGGTCTAAATACATAATTCATAACTTGCATAAATGTAGCAGGAGCATTAGTTAAGCCAAAAGGCATAACCAACCATTCATAAAGTCCTTGCTTTGTCTTGAAAGCAGTCTTCCAGGCATCTTGTTCTGCGACTCTGATCTGATGATAGCCACTTCTTAAATCTAACTTAGAAAAGTAAATTGCTTCTTTCAATTGATCTAATAAATCATCTATTCGAGGAAGAGGATAATGATTCTCAATCGTTATTTTATTTAGTGCTCTAAAATCAATATACATTCGCCATGAACCATCTTTATTTCTCACCAGCACAATTGGCGATCCACATGGTGATGTGCTTGGTCGTATAAAACCCTTATCGAGCAACTCATGTACCTGCTTCTTTATCTCTGCTTTCTCTAAAGCTGATAACATATACATTCTGATGTTAGGTAGTGGAGCATCTTGCTGTAAATGAATATCATGTACTATTTCCCTCTTGGGTGGCAGACCTTTAGGTTCTTGAAATAGAATATCATACTCCAAAACAACTTAACTAAATCAGCTTTCGGTTTAGGATCACATCCTTCAAATGCATTGGATTTTTCAGGATCCTTTGCCTTTACAACTATTAGTAAAAATTGCTTACTTGAATTCACAATTCTTTTCATCTGCCCTGAGTTTATGAGAGAGTAGTTATCTTTAAGTTTATGAGCCCTTACAATGTATTCTATTCCATCTTTATTGAGTTGATACTTATTCTCAGCTCTATAGAAAATAGATTTTCTATCATACAAGTATGGACTTCCTAAAACAATACCACAAATATCCAATGGAACTATATCTAACTCAGCATCATCTACAAATGTTGATCTGATAGCAAACCTAAGTTTACATTGTCTCATGACTTGTAGCTTGGTTTTATCACACACCTAACCTAATGGATATGGAGTCTTATGAGGCTTTGTTTCTAATCCCAACTTCTTTACAATTTTTTCAGAAATCAAGTTTACTTGTGATCCACTATCAAATAAAGTATCAATCTTATATTGCTTGGAAATTACTCTACTATGAAATAGCCTATTTCTTTTCCTCTTATTACTTTCATTATCCACAGATTGTGAAGAATTACTTGTGGATGCTTCAAAATCTTTACCTTTAATACATGTGTTTGTAACTGTTGTTTCATCACCTGATTCTAACCCCAAGTCCTTCTAAATAGCAACAAAATTCTTTCTCTCCTTACCCCCGAACTTCTTAGGCTTCAGTTCTAGATGAAAATACCAGCAGTGTGCCTCATCATGTCCTTATTTCTTACAATGAGTGCATGAAGGTTTATCTTTCTTTACAGTGTTTGCTTTCCTCTACTTCCATTTTCGTTTCTTCTTTTCCTTGTTCTTGTTTATAGAATATTTAGATGATTTCCCAACCTCTCGGTTTACATTCTTACCTCTAGCCTCTAGATGTGTTGCTTGAATTGATACGTCATCTAAGCTAGTGGGATTAAACATAACTATAGTATGTCTTAAATAACTATGAAGACCACCTATATACTTCAATAAAGTCTCAGGTGAGTCCAATGAAATACCTAGAGTTAAATTTCTTTTCCTGAATTCCTAAGTATAACTTTGTACACTTTGTCCCTTCAATTGCCAAAGAGTTTGCCAACTCATCATTTCCTGTTGCATGTAAGACAAAGGATAGAATTGCTTTTTGATAGCAGAAACAAATTCATTCTAGGTAGAAATAATTTTACCATGTTTTTGAAGATCAACTTGTGTCTTGCCTTCCCACCATACCAGTGCAGTTCCTCCCACCATACCAGTGCAGTTCCTCCTACCGAAGGCTAGCTAGATGGATCTTCTTCCTTTCCGATTCAACATTTTGCACCCTGCAATATACATCAATTTGCCTTATCCAATTATCTAGCTTCTCTGCATTAAGTTCTCTATCATCAATTGGAAGAGCTAGTTTTATGCAAAGAGGATGACTCTGAGGATGATGATGATGATGGAGGAGATGGTGGAGGAGGCATTCCTCCTTTTCCTTTGTATCTGGAGGTGAAAATAGAAAAGGTTCCTCTACTCCTTTGTCTTGTTTAGGTGTCGAAGTGCTTTCACCTCAACCCTTCTTGATCTCCAGATACATCTCTTCCACCATAGCTCTTCTGGTCATAAAAATGTCTATAAACTAAGATTCTAATCCCAATGGAGCTTCTTCCGCCATTCTTCTGTGAGAAAAGATTCTTCCGATCTCCGGATTATCCTCAACAAGTACTCCTCTTCTGAGCTTCAATCTAATTATCATTCAAATTCCTACACAAAATTGTCTAACCTTAACAAAAACCTTAAGCTCTAATACCACTTGATCTGAAATGCGATCTTAAATAAAAACTAAGGTATTACAGACATATGTGCAGGAAATGCCTATATTACATAGTGCAATAGATCGATAATATTGCGAATAATATAGACAATCAAAAGTTAAAAGACATAAATAAACACATATCAACACACCCAAATGGTAAAGGATTTCACCAAACTTCCTAGCTACATCTCCTGGTCCAAGCTTTCAGTGCGACCTCTATATTATGTCTTCAAAATAGAGATTACAAGTGTGAGCTCAAACACTGAGTCTCAACATAACAGTCAATGGAAATTACACAGAGTTACACAACCACCAGACCCCCTAGATGGTTCTCCAAACCCTTCTAGTTCTGCTCTACTCTGCTTTCTCCACCTCTGTATTGTCAACTCCCTCCGGCTCTTTGGCTCTCGGGCTCTGTCAACCTCTCTGTCTTCTCTCTTGTGTGTTTAACTTTTCTATGTTTATCGTGTTTTATAACACGTTTTTGTTACAAAAATGCTTAAAGCGTGGAAACTAATTTGTTTATATTAGAAACAGTTTCAACGAAAGGACCGGCGGGCGCGGGTGGTCCTGACCGTCCGGCCTTTCTCCGATGCTAATCCCGAAACAAATGAATTAGACAGCTGTCATGCCTCGTCTGCCAATAGCCCCTTTGACTGTTCATCTACGCTCCATTAATCCAACGACTGATGGCCATTTTGGGTGGCCCATTTGCAACAAGAAAATCATAATTTAATTTTGTCTTTGAATTAAACTAGGAATAAAATTGTAATTCAACATCACAAGACAACTTCTACGAGTTAACTAAGTTAATTTGACTTAGTTGTTTTAGTTAATTCAAGTTGAGGGTCTAACTAGAGTCATGTAGAGTGTACCCTACATTATAGGAGCCTTGGTTGAGTTTATTTTGATTTGTAATTAATTAATTCAATCTAACTGAGTTAAAGTTAGTCAAACTAGTTCCAACAAATGGAGGAACTAGTAGGAAGTCAGACGGTGGGGTGTTGCTTCATGTGGTCAACTAGTTAACAAATGATACACTTATAGATAACTCGTGCATGTCAGATCTGAGAGTTACCCAATTGATATTGGAGTTCAAGGACAGTGTACTATTAGTTGTATAATCATCTGAATTGTACAGGTGGTGCATGCAGTTAGAGAAAGGCTTATGAGGATTGCACAATTCCAATTCAGGAATTGGGCTTGTCTAGGAAGCTATGAGACAGATAGAGATGGTGCAGAGGTTGCTCGATCATGAGCAAAGAATTGTAATCTTCTCATATTTTCTGAATAATGCAATATACAGATAGTAGGGGCTTTTAGTTGTGGCTTTACCGAGGAAATAATTATGTAATGTGTTGATTGAATTCTTTCTCTTGTATGCTCCATGATTTCACAATCGTTTAATATTTTCTACTAATGAGTGGATTAGATTCAAGTCTATTGTTTTAACAAATTACAATTAGCAGTTTGAGTCTACAAGGAATTTCTACACAAAATGTTAGAGGACGTTATTGTTGTCTGTTCAAATATTGATGATAAAAGGAGAAGTGCCTTTCTTAAGGCCATTAAATTTTTTGAGGATCTCTGAACCCGCAATAGATCAAAGACTCTATGCTCATTTCCAAATATATACTACAAGAAGAGATAGAGGTTATTAATACATTAATAGGTTCCAAATTTGACAACTTAGCTAATTTCCCGAAAGTTGAAATTAAAAAATATTTAGTTACATTTGTTAATTATAATGAAGTCATATTAGCTACAATTACACAGTTGCAAGCAAATGCCTGAGATATCGAGGAGGATATATTTGAACTACGTGTCAAACAAGACATAATGGTTCCTCAGATGAATGAATCCCTGGAAGAATGACTGAAGAAATCACTACAAGAAATCATTAATCTTCAATAATTTTCCAACAGTTAGATTAACAACATCCTTCCAGCCATATAAACGAACATCTTCTTCAACATCCAAGAGAGAGGTCCTTCGTCATCATTTTTGTTAGTATTCAAATCCATTGAACTAATTCCCCTCTTTCTTTCCAGTGTTTGGTCATCTAGCTTTCTTGATTGTTTTGTGCATCATTAAGCCGAAACTTGACTACAATTCTTTCTTTCCTTCATGTACTTTAATATTTATTGGTCCATAAGAGCCCAATCCTAGTCCCCTTATGCGACAAAGCATTTACTTTTACAACTTTAAGTATCATGATTTTGAAGAGTGCTTTAGGAACTTGATTTTTCCAAAACTTTGAATTTGTAAAATTAATGTTTGACTCTGAAAAAGATCTCCATTTCGGTAACGTGATTAATTTGTGATTATGATACATACTTTAAAGTAGGGTGAATCTCATTAATGTTTTCCAATGCCCTTTACAAATTTGATGAATGAAATCATTCTATAGCTCTTTGAATATCTAGAGCCTTATGATTTTTCTCTTTATCTATTGTCTTGCTTCAACGATTCTTACCTCACAAAGATGAATGGAATGGACATGATCAATTAAATTGTGTATATTTATTTATGTTATTTATTGTTGTTCCCACACCTTATCCATTCAGAGGTGCATGATATGATTGTATATTATTTCTTATGATATGTTTGAAATATGCGTGTGCATTAAAAAGTACCACCTCTTTATAAATGTAGAGGGATCTAGCCCAAGGAAGTTGATTTTTTTCTTAACAGGAAAAAAGATCAATACCTCCATAGTTCAAGATCTGAGTCGAGTGTACCCTTCCCAATATTTACGCGATCGAACTGAGGTGCCCTCCAAGCTCCTATTTCCTTGTGTTGCTCCTTGTGGATGATCTCCTGTTACCAAGTATAACACTACTCTCACACATTGTCAAAATTGTGCTCCTCAAGGAATTTTTCGTTCTGCATGCATGAGTTTTCTTTATAGGAAAACACATGCAACTAATAGTACATTGTCCTTTACTTTATTCTCAACTGGGTCTTTATCATAATAGACATGCATGAGTTACTGATGAGGGAATCTTCAGTTATCTGGAGTACACTAGTTGAGTGCATGCATGCATCAACTGACTGATAACTCACAATTAGTTCCTCAAATAGTTTGGAACTAATTTAACTGGATTTAACTTAGTAAACTGAGTTAACTAATTACATCTCAAATATAACTCAATCTTATCTCCTTAATTCAAGGGATAATCTCCTTAATTTAAGGGATAACTCTTGCATGACTTCAGAAAGACTTCTAACTTGAATTTCTCCAACTAATTAATCCATAATGAATTAATTAATTATTTCCAAATAGCTGGTGAGTCTAAATTCGATTTTAATTCACAATTTTAATTCAATGACAAATTAAAATTGGAATACTCTTGTTGGCACATTTCAACAAAAAAAACAACTTATCCCATTCTTTATTGTCCATGGCACTTATCCCAATCTTAAATAAGTTAAGGGAAAAATAATTTATTTTTTTTTAATAACAAACTTTTATAAAGGGTTGTTTTATAACCACATTAAATATAAAAATCAAATAAAAAATAAAAATCAAATAAAAATACTTACCATAATGTTATAATTATTATGAAATAGGAAATAAAAACATATTTATTATAAAAAAAAACATAAGTCAATAAAAATAATTACATATAATTATTATAATTATATTATAAATAAAAACATTCCAAATTTTCATTTATAAGAGGGGTTTATGATTTAAATGCAAGTTTCACATAATTGTGATTCATACACCTCTTATGATTGTAACTTCATTTCTACAACTTATGACATGTCCTTTCACAATAGTTATACAATGTATTTAGCTCCATGCATGCTTAAAGCTATAAATATCAATACAATGATAATAATATTTTAAAATATTGATGCACCTTTAGTTGAATGAAAATTATGATATTTGGAGCTATTTAAAATTATGGTATCTAGAGCTACTTAATAAGTGTTAATTTTTCTTGATTTAACAAATATATAGTCGGGACCAGGTATAAAGGTGTTTTTAATTAACAAATATATAGTTGTTGTTAATTTTCTTTGAGTGGTTGGAATCCTTCGCTAACAAGGAGTCGGTAAAAGTTTATTTAAAAATATTATTCCACTATATATGGATTTTTAGTTTAATGACTTTGATATAATTAAGATCTATAAAAGTTTAATTAAATTTTTTTAAGTAAGAATAATTATATGAAATGGGTTTATTCATATATCTGCATGAAATGATAGTAATTTATAAACAAATAATTAAAGATTTAAATGTTTTATTAATTTTAAAAAATATAAGTAATCATGAATAAATAATTATGTATAATAGGTTTTTTTTAATATAATTAAAAATATTTTCAACTTTTATATTATGTGTTTTTCTAATATAACTGTTTTATTAATTTATTTTTCCATTTGTGTTTTTTTAATATAACTGTTTATAAATTGTTCCATTGTGTTTTGAATTATACTATGGAAATTATCATAACTCAAAATTTGTATTTTTCTAACATTAGGCTTTATTTTTTTTTTTAAGTATATTATTTAACAATTAAAGTAGCTATCATTTTTAAACAACAAGTTTTTTTAAGTTATTAGAAACTTTAAATTATATTAAATAAGTAAAAATATAATAAAGATTATATTATAAGTTATTGGTATGTTAATAATACAAATTATTTTTATGTATAATAATTCCATAATATTTTGAAAGTTTAAAATAAATAAAATTGTTTATGGTAGCAATTTTATTATCAAACTCATAAAATTTAGAAAACAAAAAAGATTTAAACTTTGCTTATATATCCTTGCATCAGGTGAAAAGAGGTGTCAGTTAGGTGGGGAGGGAAAGGACATTGCCAACTCCTTCACAAAGAGGGATTGACATGCCATCCTCTCACACCATTCGATGAGACATGATATTATTCTAGTTTATACAATTTAATTATCTTGGGTGGGAGTTTAGGGTCGACGAGATTGATCGTATGACTATGATGTTCAGCACACACTCCACACTGCACCCTTACTAATATCACTACTAGTTATTATGGCATAATATTATATAGTGTTATTTCAGGTTGTCTCAGCATCCTGGCGGACAACATAGGTGACTCCCTGGTCACTTTCTTTCCATAAATTCCATTTCTTCCTCTCATTTATGAGTTGGCTCTTCTATAGGTAACTAGAGTCATTGGCAAGTTTCTAGTCTTCTCTTTGGATTTTTTATCATGGGTTATGGCTTTGGTTTTCTATTTTTATCCTCTGTTCCACTTTTGAGCACTTCTCCTCAACACTTGATGTCTACTAATGGAGTGTTATCAATGGTCTACTAGAGGGATCAATGTCATTATGGTGGAGGTGGACGAGGCTCATAGGGAGGATTGTGAGCATGTATGTAGGTGGAGACTTCATCCCACCTCTACAAGGAGAATATCCCTCCACTAGTTAGGGAGCATATTGATGAGGATGAAGTTGATTTAATGGGGGAGCACAATTTTCTATTACATTTAGAGGTGGTAGATATCGTGTCAATCTAGGTTCTAGATGTTGACCACACAATAGGCAAACAAAGTCAATATTATATACCATAGATCTATATTAGCACATGAAATCTCTTATGGGAAAGGTCTTTTTGGATAGGAATGACATAAAAGAAGAAATATTGTCATTTTTGGATGACATGGTGTTGTAGCTCAAATATTGGAACACTTAGCTAGTGCAAGACAAGGAGGTTGTTGACCCAAGAACAACACCAAGTTTCCCTATTCCTGGTGTTGTAGATGCCACTAAGGTTGATACCTCTACCTCACTTAATCTTCATATGTCTACCTTCCAACTACCTTTTATGGGTTCCAAAAGAAAGCCTAATAAGACTTATAGGATTTTAAATAATACTTGTCTAGGCATATATAACTAGTTGGCTCCTCTAAAGCCTATATATATTTATAGTTTATTATGTATTCTCTTGTTATCGTTTTTGACATTTTCTTTTGGGACTCTAACAAAATTCTATTATGTCAGTGGTCTACTTTCCCATGTGACAATTCAATGATGTACTACTAGATTGTGTCTTCTGTAACTAGCAATTACTAACAAAGATATTAATTCACACACACACAAACACACACATACACACAAAATGTTGCTCATATAAATTATAATGTGCACTCAAAATAATGGATAAAGGTTGTGCGATCAACAGCATGAGAATTCAACAATAATATGGATGCAAGAGAAAAAAATGACATTAATCACATAAGCTATACTTTAAAAAAATAACCATACAAAAATGAAATCAAAGGATCTTTTCTATTATGTATACTCTACCTACCCTGAGACAAATAGAGGAAACATATTCATATTTGCACTACTATCCACTACAATACATTATGTGTGTTGAGAAGCATTTAAAATTATAGTGTATAAATACTATGATTGGGCATATATTAGATCAAATTGTTACACTTTAAGTGTTTCTTCTTCTTCATTTCAAGACATTTTTACTATTGGCCACATCTTTGGAGGTGGAAAGAAGGAATAATTTCAAGAATCAATACAAAAGGATGGGGTCTTTCAGGTTGATCCTATAAAAGTTTAACACGCAATGCCACTCACATATATTAGTCATGATGTTGGTGGCAATGTTTTGGTGACACGTGGTAAGAATATCCACCACCGTGTCATCATAGTTGGATAACTAACAAAATGTTAAGAAGATCTTAGATAAAGATTCAAAAGTGTTAGAAGTGCATGTTGTGTGTTCAATATATCATTTGGTGGATGTCCCGTGAGGGTGCACTAAGAAAAATAAATCATAACAAAATCTTTTGTTACAATACAATAGAGGAACACCAAATATGAAAGGTCACCACATGGTTCAAAGGGTCCTCACTAAGTCAACCATCAAATTTTGAAATATTTAATGTCAACTTGATAAACATAGTTAGAAAAGTTGATTCATAGAGGATAGGGTTGTTACGAAGATGTGATAAATGTATCAAGCTTAGAATAGCCATATATGGCATAATTTTGTTCACTCCAACCATGGCAGAAGAGATTTGGAAAAAGAAATCTCGAGGTGATATATCTTTTGGCAAATGGATTTGAGGTTACATCTTGATGGTGACATAAGAATAGTGGTGGGATCTCCAAGAAATTAATTAAGGCTACAAAATATAAGAAAATGCATAGGACCATGAGGTTTCACAATAGTGCTTGGTTTTTCAAATATTTATGATCTACGAGACATCAGGAAAAAGAAGTGTATTAAAATTAAAAAATCACCAAGATGATGTCTCCAATTGAAACATGTCGGCAAGCACTTCAATAAGTGGTTTCATAAAAATGTTTCAAGTAGTTAAAAAATATGGGTTTGACAAATGTTTTAGACAATAAAAAAAATAAAAGGACGCCTAAACTTTATCAAGTTGTAAGTAGTGTAACTATAATTTTCAATTATCTTCTATAAGAGTGATGAAATCTATTGAATGGGGTGATTGAATAAATGATAGAGATAATTATACTGAAATGCCAAAGGAGGTGAAATAAAAGGGGGGCAACATCGATCCACATGTTTCTTTGCAACCCACAAAAAGCACTTAGTGATAAAACTAAGATTTGTACTTTTAAAAATAGAAATGAAGAATGTCTCTATTACATGTTATAATTTATAAATATCAACACAATGATTATAATTTTATGAAAAACATTGTGGGATGCATTTTCACAATCAAGTTGCCAAACAGTAAAGCAAATTATATTTTTTGAAAAAAAATATAAATTAGATATAATTAATTTTAGTAAGGATAAAAAATAGGAGACAAAGAAGAGGGTGAGTAAAATGTTTATTATATATAATTTTAAAATGGAAATTATTTGTGTACATGTGCTTATGGATGACACATGTAGTGATGGCTAATAAGGAATTTTCTTTTTTCAGGTTGTTGCAAATAGTTTTCTATTAATCAAAGGAAATATACATCATTTATACATCCAAAATCATTGGCTTCTACCAAAACATTAACTAGCATAAAATATTATCACAACTTGACCAAGAGAGACAACACAAAACCCAAAGTAACCAAATCAGTATCCTTGACATCCCAAAGGTTGTGACTACACCAGTACATCACCAACAAGTAATTACTCAGGACACATATAGGAAGAGCCACCAAAACAAATTTCATCATTGAAAAACAAGTCATGGAAATATCTGTGCCCCAAATCAACCATCCATCCTACCAAAAAACATTCAGTCACACCCTCCTTAAAAACAACATCTCTATTCAAAAAACATGAAATGTGGCCACCAAAATTTAGGCTATGATCAACCAATAAAAATAGAACTCTTGCCTAAAAGGCATTACTGGCAAAACTCCAGAAATGAACTAAAGTGTACCAGCACATCTGCACCATGATGTTCAAATGAGGGAGTCCACCTGACAAGAAGCAACAACTAATGCATTTGATCTGCACAATAAAAACATCATTCCCCATGGTGAGCATAAAACCCACTATAAACACATCAAGAACCAAAATGAAATCCAAGAAGGCCCATCAACAATGTCGTAATAATAATATAAAAAGAGACACAAAAAAAATGTGAGAAGAAGCTAATCCTAATCCGATGAAATGATGGTGAGATCTTGGACGCTATCAATAGGTGGGTCAATATGGTCTCCAGGATCACCAGGAGGGTTAGTGAGATCCCTAGAGGCATAATATGACAGAAGAAAACCTTCCACCCTAGCCAGTCTTGAATCGACGTTATCAAGACAGAACCTTAGATTTCACAACATACGCTTACTGTCATATAGTCTATAAAATATATTGTAACTGTCAACTTGTTCATCCATAAATATTAAATGGAGAAATGTATCCATTTGTTGATGCAAGTCAAGGAATTGCAAGAAATGGAGTCTCTTCTTGCAAAATTGACCTAGGTCTAGGACCCTCTGTAAGTTTGACCATGTTGCTAAAGCTCATAATCATAATGGTAGGGGAAATCCTCATTTTGTTTTTCCTCCAAGAGAATAATTTTACTCCTCGCTTCAAGAGGTACCACATCAAAAAAAATCCCAATAGAATCAAATGCAAAAGGTTATGTTCACTTAGAGACAACAAAACCCATACCACCCCTCTTACTCATCATTCTCTAATGAGGATGCATGATGACAATAAAAGCAGAGAAGACTAAAAAAGGACACGACCATGATGATAAATAAAAAGCATGGACAAATTGCAAACCCATGCTCTCTTAACCTCAAAAATAAAAAATCATCCCCCCCAACGCCATAAAATAGGGCCAAATTCAAGCAAATAACCCAATTTAGGATAGCTCAGTTACATAGGACTCCAAAGCCTCCATAACCAAACCATACTTTTATAGAACCTAAAACCCAAATTCACAATAAGATTAGTTACCTTACTCACAACAAAGAACATCCTGCCCAAATTGGGGTCCAAACTAAATCAGGGTGCCCAGAAATGAAACCAGCTAAAACCCAACAAAACTGACACTTTGCCAATTAATACAACATCCTTGTGAGATATCAAGGCACAATGAAACAAAACCAAGGAGAAGACCAAATTTGCCAAGATTATATACTAGTTTTCGTCCTAAAAAACTCGACAAAGGAAAATGAAAATTTACAACATAATAACAAACCAAGCAATATAATTACTAAAATTAAGGAGGCACTAGAGCATAAATAGAGTAACCATATTCAAAGACAATTGGTTAAAAAAGGTATATAATACCTCTCTACACCTTAGCCACCTCCCCAAACAAGATGCAATCATTGAAGAAATCCAGTCTCAGCCACATCCAATAGGAAAACAAATAACAGCAACACCAATTGATATGAGGTAAAGGAGGGTGAGGGTGAAACCTCACCTCCTTTCCCGAAAGGTATGTACTTTCGCCACCCCGAAGACACAAGTCAGCAATTATAACAAGCGAGCTTGTAGTACGCCTTCCAACACCCTATACCAACCTTTTTCCACACCATAACAGATTCAAGATAGTTGTATAGAGGGTCCTCCTTACAAGGAGGCACCGTTAGCAGTAGTAATAACACCCCTATCGGGGGGATGGATAATAAGGAATTAAGTAAATAGTGAATTATAATTTTACAAGGATGGGACAAGTGACATAAGCCAAAATTATTATAAAAAATGGATTTTTAATTAAAGAAGACACTTTTGATGCACCCTATTTCTAGATTAATGTCATAATGACAATGCGACTAATTGTCAAAAAATTGAGACTATTATTTAAGATTGTTGAGGGTTTGACCATATTGGACTATAAGGAAATGGGGAACTTATCAAGCTAAAAAATTTAGCCACAAATTGCTAGTGAGAAATAGTATCCTCCATGCAACCACATTGTAGCTTGAGGGTCCTTAGTGAAGAAGAGTACCCACATAATAGAGAGGGAGGTCAATTAGTGGGTCAGCAATGATCAGGAAGCTTCGTAAGGATATCAATGTATTAAAATGAGGAATTTATTCATTGACACAAGTTCAAGCTCAACTTTAGAATTTTGCAATATTCCTTGGGTGAATGACAACTCTTGTAAATTTCATCAAATCATTTTGTTGTGAAGAAAATTGTACATATATAGCATTATCTAATAAACATAATGCGATTTTGGTTGAATTAATACAACCGAATAGTATACAAAGTTGATTGAATTTCATAAGATAATATCACTATGGATGTTGCACTAAATTAATTTCAAAGGGGGAAATGTAACCTTACTTAGCCTAATATGGAATTATTTCAATTCTAACTCTTCTAATAGATTCTATAGTATAATTATTGTATATTGATTTAGTTGTATATTACAGAACCAAAAGGTAAATTTTATATCATTATTGGTTAAAATCTTCATTCATGTTATATGAATTGTACTAATGGAACCTTTGGTCATCCAAACCTTAACTAAGGTTTTTAACTAGATCTAGTATGTAAGGGAGATTCATGAGTCCATCATACCTTTTTCATGTGTTCAATGTTATTAAATAAACTATTCTTCCATAACAAGCCATCTCCATTCTTGTAGGCATCATTTTTCCAATCCAAAAGTTAGATGATCCAGATTTTCCTTTTTCAAGACTTTTAAACAAGGCATAACTTTGAATGTTTAACATTGCATCCCACCTTGGAACCAAACCAATGGGACATTGACGACTTGGTATCTGATTTAAAAATATGGTTGTTCCTTTTAAAGCATATCTATATTACTAGCTAGCAAAAAACATATTAAAAATCCTTGTTTGAATAATGTAGAGCTAAAAGGGCTAGAACTTTATCCTTGGAACTTTAGACAAAGGAGTCTAAAAGTGTCAATTATTATTTTACACATTCTATTAGTAACTAGAATAATTCTAGTTATTTAACATAATTTGGTAAATTATTCATTCCTTGCATATCACTAAACTGAACCTAGAGGTCAAAACCACACTATGGAACCCTCAATTGGGAATTCATTAACTCACAAAATTATTTACCAACACTTCATAGAACATGGATATCTAGAAGATCTGGAATTTGGAAATTTTTCCTTTTTGTCACTTATCAAGAAATTCTTGTCAATAAATAGAACTCAAATAACTAGAAGACCTAGAATTTAACAATTGTCTTGTTTTGACAATTTTTATGATCCTTCTATCTTTTGACAACATATAGATGTGTGGATCATCTAGAACCCTTTCGTTTCTTTGCATCCATAAGTATGAAAATATGAAACATTTTATTATTACCTTTTTTAAAAATACTCAAGTCTAGATTTGAAAGAGGAAAACAACATGGAAAACACATGGGCTCCATGTGGCAATCTAAGACCTTATAGGTGAGCATGAGATGACATGGAATGACTCACATTGTAGGAAGATGTGAAAAAGAGGATAGATGAATATGATGTGACATGTTGATGTGGCATGCCAACATGTTTCCTAACATGGAAAAAATCTGACATGGTAGCTCATGTGGTGTCTATCATGGCGAATGACATGGGGATAGGTAGTTTGAAAATCGAAAAATTGGGAAAAATCCCTTTCTGGTTTTTCTAGATATCAGATGTTTTGAATATCTAGAAATCTAGATAGTTTGGAATCCAAAAAAAGTCTTGTGCTGGCATGTAATAATATAGAGGTGGAGGCCTAGTTGCAAATATGTGGTAGCGACATGGGTAATAGTAGTGACTAGACCTAGTGAAGGTAGAAACATCGATCAAACTCGTTGAAGATAGGAGTAGCAATCAAACTCGATAAAGGTAATGTGAATGTTATCATCTTTTGAGGAATTTATATGCACTAAAGAAGAGTTGTAATTGAGGTATTTTGCTTGAATAGAGGAATTGGCATCTCTTTCTTAGTTGGTTCTTAATGGTGGAGATTGGCGTCTCCAACAGGTTGGCGCCTATGAATATTTTTAGAGGTGGGGATTGGCATCTCCAATAGGTTGGTGCCTATGAATATTTGCAGTGGCATGGACTACTGTCTCTCGTAGATTAGTTTCTACAAATATATCTAAGAGTAGGCTTGTGCCTACTAAGGTTTGTGCCAGTGGGGATTTGTATCTCTATTAGATCAATGCATACAAATATTTGTAAACATAGGTCGATGCCTACAAAGAATAATAAAAAGAATTTTGTGGTTTTCTCCCAAAAGGGTTGCCACATAAATGTCGTGTTCCATGTTCTTTAGTTGATAGATCTCATATGTGATTGCTTTATTATGATTCATGTATATTTAAATAGTAAAAATTATCTTATAATAATTTAACCCCCAATTTATTAGCCCCAAGAGTTAACTCAACTGGTCAAATCACTACCTCGCCAATCGAGAGGTCACAAGGTCAATGCTCGAAAGCTCTTGGGATCAGGTCTAGATATAAGCCGAGGGGTGTGATCCCCTTCAGGGTCAATCTACCCAGTTCTTACTGTGGACGTAGCGGCTACCCAGTGACCATGGGTATCCATGAACCACACAGGAAAAGAAAGAGAAAAAAAAAAGAAAAATAATTCAATCCCCCCTCTTAATATAAGTGTGTGCTCCAAAAATGGTAGTAGAGTGGGTTCCTTCATAGATAGTTTTTCCACTAGAAGGTAGATATTAAAAGCACACATGGCTAGTCAATAAATTTTTTCAACAAAGAAAAAACCCATGGAAATTGAAATAAAGATTCATTTCCTAGAAAATGTTGAAACGGATGGGGAGTTGGATCTTAAAGAAGAACTTTTTTTTTCCTTAAGAAAAATAAAGGAGCTAAAGAAAAATAATTTGAAACACAATGAGCAACTGCAAAAATATGAAGAAGAGAATCATGATGTAAAACCAAATATGTCACAAAGCCTTGAAGAAATAGAGAACATTATTATCAGCCTAAATATTCAACTAGAAGAGGCAAAAAGGATGGAAGAATTTCTTAGAATCCTTCTAAAGAAAAAATAAGAAAATTGTAAAAAGTTGGAAGTTGAAATTGTTTGCTTAAGAAAGGAACTAGAGAAGTCAACTACTCAGTTGAATAGAAGCTTGAAGATTGAAAAAAGCACTAAAATTTTAGGTGATATCCATTGGTTTTCAAAAGTCACCATTCATTAAGACTAGGCTTAGCTATGATACGAATCAAAAGCCTCCTAGAGACAATTCAAATTTTGAGGCTACAAATAAACCAAAGAATATAAATAAAGGGAAGTCTAAAATTTATTCCAATTCTCTCAAAAACTCCATCAAAAATTAAGGAAGCATGAAAAAATAAAATGGAGTCCCCTAAAAATTTGACCTTTCTCATCGTGACAAGAAGGTCGAATTCAAAAAATATTTTAAATCCAAGTGGCCTGAGATAACTCGGTACCAAAAATTCTTCTTTAGATTTTTTTTTCCAACAATCAATTTACTCATAAAGAAATTGATTATAAATAATATACAAGAAATAACCATGTATGGAATAAATGAAAGTGCTCATGGGTTTTCAAATAGAAACTATAATTCATTTGCCCCCTTATTTCATTACAATGTTGTATCCTATAAGTGAAAAAAATATGGGCAAATGGCATGTCTTTGTAGAAGTGATATTATAAAATACCCTAGGAAAAAGAGGGTAGAATATGCCCCGATGAAAGAATCCACAAAAATTTGGAAAAAAGGAGGAGGAGAAAGAAGAGATGAAGAAGGGAAAATATATGCTAGAAATTATGAGTCTAGAAATACGAAGAAATTTAGAAGTTTTTCCAACTTGTAATTGATGAAGATATCGATAGTGCTAGAATCAATCAATAATGTTCCCTTTTTCTTTTTGATATATCCTTTTGTCTTGAGGGTTTGTGGAGTATTGATGCTAGCCAATGCATTATAAGGTATTGCTAGAATATTCTCTTCTAGCTCTAGAGTTTGTGATGGTTCCAATTCATGATCTTATTTTTCTTCACGATCTATGTATAATAATCTCTTCACACCACATTTATGCCCCTTACTTTACTTGTTGTCTCTGTTAGATGCATACATGGCAAACACATAGGATGAATGATAAGCATGAGAGTGTACATCTATTATTAATGAGATATACATTTATAGTACATGGTGTGACCCTTGGATTCATATTCCAAGTGATCTCTTGGACTCCCTTTGGTTGTTCAGCTTCCACACCAACCCTTAGAGGATTAGGTGTCTAACATTCCCCCCCTTAATCTGAAGGGTTATGTATGAGTCCAAGAAGAGATTTGTAATACAAAATGTGCAAAAAATGCATGGCATCACTAGGTTGAATGTGCTCTCTGAATTGTCGGTATAAAGGGAGGTGGTTTAAGGATGACCACCAACATTGGAACACTTAGTGCAGTTCCTGGAAATCTCCCTGGTCTAGAAAGAAGCTGAGGTCTTATGCTAGAGGAAGTTCTCCTAATGTTTTGAAGAGGGAAACCTTTAACCATGAAAGGGAGGTCTCACCTCACATAAAATGGAGAACCTCAACCTAAAAAGGGAGGTCTCAACCTGTGATGTTTTAAGGATGACCACCAACTCTGGAATGCTTAATGCAATTCCTGGAACTCTTCCAAAACTGGCAAGAAGATGAAGTCTTCTGCTAGAGGAAGTGTCCCCAATTCTTTGAAGAGGCATCACCAATTGAAGGCATGCTCAAGGGCATCTTTGTCTCTGGATACAACTCTGAATCTGGTATGGTGGTTGCGGCTCAAGCTAGCTTGATGTGACTTTGAAGCTTTTAGATGACCATCATTTTCCCCTCGTTCAGATACAAGGTGAGAATATGAAGGCATGTCAACTGCAAGATTGTTTAATATTCAAGAACAAATCCTGTCGTATGAGCGAAATATCTTCTTGGTTGTTGAAGCCCATTGCCAAGAAGCGATTCATATCCATCCATGATGAATCTTTGTTCTTGCAGGAGGTTTTTTTTGAAGCATTTGTTTAAAGAACGACTAGTTTTATGACAGTGCTTACATGGATGAAGATCAAAACAATGATCTTTAATATGGCCAACTCAGTCATAGTGTTGGCATTTAATAATTTGTTGTGGCTACTGTGGAAGAGGAGCGGAATCTAGAACCATTGAAGGTGAACTGTCTTGAAGAAATCCGACACTCTGAAACTGGATGGGCTTTGAGTAATCTGGAATATGAAAGGAAACTTCCTTATCATATATAAGACATGTTTTGTGCTTGTTGTGGACAAGCTCTTACCAAGGTCTGATGATGGGCTTGGGAAGTGCAAATTGACCTTTTGCATCTACATGCACATCTGCTCTTGGAATGGGTACTACATCAAAGGTTTCTCACTGCTGATGGGAGTCAGTCTCAATCTTGAATAGAGGATTATTTTGGATAGAAAATGGTTCAGAATGACAACTCTTCTGTTGAATCTCATCTCGTTGGAATTGAGACTCTAGTTGCAAAAAATCAATCTTTTCCTTTGCATTTTATAGACATATTTTAATGTCAGAAAGATTTCCCTTGCTGATGTTTACAATCTCATGTACAGTGGACTGTATTAGGATATTCAATAACTTTAATGCATCTTCAAGTTTAGCCATTGTCTCAATAGATAAACCCTTATATGCAAAGGATTTTTTCCACAATGTTCTCCACTATGGGTGATTTGCATAAGTTTATTCATTGTGCAATGATTTTAAGGCTTCCACATGCACTCACAGTCTCCAAAAAAACTTGTATTTTGCAATAGAAACTTCAGAAATTAAATGCAATAGCCATTAAGTGACCGCTCCTAAAAAATGGATATTTCTCATTCAAAAACTTAATTGTACAACGAACAGATTGGAAAATAGAACTTGATAATTAAATGACAGTCAACACAAATGAGTACATATGCAATTATCAATCCCCAAATGTAGGTTTTAACCCCGTACAGAAATTACCTACATATGAATTCTAAAACATAGAAAATAAACAATGCGAGAGCATAACACATAAAATACATATACATAGATATTTTCCCTTGAATCCCAAAACCGAGACTACCAGCTTGATTTTTAATTATTTTCCTTTCAATTTTACAATACATATGTATACATGCCGAAGCATCCAACACCATGGACCAAAAACCATCACGTCCAAAACCATGTGCGAAGAATCATTCACAAAACCATAGGTAGGTCCACCCAACCTAATATAGGGTCCAAAAACAAAATTTTCTGGGGCGCTACCCCGAACCCCATAGAGTGGGGTTACTTGCACCCCTCAAACCCATTGTGATTCCCCCCGCTATGCAATCGGCACAAAAAATGGGGGCTCCTCCCCCCTTCTAACCCCCAGTTAATTATGTGGGCTAGTTGTGGAAAGAATATAACACAACCCAACATGCTCCCACTTGTTGTTTTCTTTCCACAAGGGTCCACAAGAGAGATTAGTCATTTATCCAGCCTTGCAACACCCATTTCTTCTCTACACCAAGAGAACTTCTCAAAGCTCACAGATTGTTTCTCTACACCAAGAGAACTTCTCTGCAGCCAAACTGCTTCCTTGCTAGCATGAGTGGTTGCCATGTATTCTGCCTCTGTAGTTGATAGTGCCACTACAAATTGTTTCTTACTCATCCAACTTACTGCACCTTGTTGGCCGGATAAATCGTTCTTGTGGACAAGACCGATCTCCCTAGTATCAACTGATATCTAGCAACAAGTAGGACAAGAAAATCTACCTTTCTCTAAACATATTGTGATTCATTAATAAAAACTAAGAGGTGTTTTAGACCCTACCTTAAGTCCAACGCTAGTTTGTGGCAACCATGCTCCAATAGCTCCAAAAGAGTTTCCTTTCAAGAACCTGCAAACACAAACAAGCACACATCAAATAACACCTACATAGCCAAAATAATAAATCATGTTCATCATGGTGATCAAGGAATCCATGAAATAAACCATAAAACACATCTTATTGAGAAAAATAAACTTGATCGTATTAACTTTGAAATAGAAGAACTTTACAACCTTGGTGCCTTGATGCTGTACAAGCTCTTCCCAGGGTCCAAACAGGAATCTCCTCTACTTTAACAAGCCTCACTCTCCTCCAAATGAGATCAAAAGGTATGTAATCTCTCCTCTCAAAAGCTCAATTAGGAAGACTAAGTTCCAGCAGCATTTGCCCTCAAAAATATTCAGCTCTCAACCTCCTAAGTAACCATCCCAATGCTTCATTTTATAGTGTAGGGGAAGGAGGTTACAGGTCCACCATTGAAGGGATAGAGTCCTCCTTCAAAGGGATAAGCTCCTCACATCAAGGGGTTAGCTCCTTAGGGAATGGGATGCATGAACCCTCAAGGAGAGAACTTGCCAGCTCAAGATTCCCTCTAAAAGCTTCCAAAAATGACTCAAAGTGAGTTTTTAAGAATTTACTTGCGCCTTTTTAACTTTTACAGGGGTTCACACCCATAACATAGAGACAGAGCGGTCAGGTGCGCAGGGGACATGACCAATGGGTGCGGTACCGCGGGTAATGCTAAGAGAAAGTGCGAAACCAGAGTTTTAGAGATTTTTAAGGACTTTCTCTTATTTTCAAAGCTTGATATGAAGAACTAAGGTTTAAGACTTGCAAAGGAGGTAAGTATGAGTGGTGATAGACTCATATTGATTGCAAAATGTCAAAGTGACAATTTTTGTGCAACAGATTGCCCCCCTAAAGTGTGAAGTCTGTAATAGATGAGGATGGTTTTGTCATCTAAGAAGAGTGAAGTACTTTATCATTTCAAGGATCTTCCTGTGGATACCCCGGTCAGAACCTGTAAAAATATTCAATGCAAAATATATATATATGAACATATCATCGTTGAGCTAGGCATTCCCATACTCAGATCAAAACTGACTAGAAACTATCTAAGCTGCTCTGATATAGGAATTATTTCATAATACATCACAAGTATAGACATATATAGACACAGTATGGGCGCAGCCATCTATTTATGAATAGTCCACTGTACAATGAATAACAAAATTCCTCGCAACCTGGATGGTGGAAACTAGATCCAGGGTCTTGATTTCTGCTTCCCGAACTATTACGATTCTATCCATGTGAATGAATGTGTCGAAGTAGAACACGGTAGAAACCACTTGATTACCAGTCAATGATGTAAACTGTTAACAAGTGCGAGAGAAACCACCAGTAATTTCAATGGCCCTCAAAGTACTCAGTACAATCCATGAAATGTGAATAAATGATTCGATGTTGAACACATCACAGAATCCTTTGATCGAAGGTCAATGATGCAACATGTCGTCAAAGGTGAGAAACCTGCCATTGAGGCATGCAGATTCCAAGGTACTGATGATTTCTAGATCATCTTTCTAGATAATGAGTTGGAGTCGATAGAAAGCGATCTGTCGTAGGCAAGCGCACAACACGAAATCATAGATCAAGTTTTGAAGAAATGTATTTGGCAAGGACTAACTCAGGGATGGTCAAGGTGTACGACAGATATTCTACAAATGAATGGTTTATTTGAACTGACTTCTTGAACACATAACGACACTGTAGATGGTTTGGTGACAATTGACCCAAATTTAATACCTAGAAACCAGCTGAAGACTTTCAATGTGGTTTGATTAACTGTTAAGCAAAGGATTTCCCAACCCAGGTGAACAAAAAGTGTCGTGTTCAAGACTGGTTAACTACTTTTCTAAACACAAAGTATAACAAACAGGTTCATTTTTCTCTCTTTTCCCCCACCATTTCTGGCAAGTACCTCTTTATTTTTGACAAGATTGAGGAGGATAACATTTGCTTGATTATAAGCTTATCCTTCAGATGAGTCCAACTTAGTTTAAAATTCAAACCATAAGAAGGAGTGGTCCATTCCTGTTTGAAATTGAACAGGTCCTTTACTGTTAAATTTTAACGAGTCCAGTATAGGAGAAACTCATTGTTTTTCAATTTTAGGGAGTCAGAAGAAAAACTTAAGAAAACTCCATGGTTGTCCTTTTTCATAAATTCGTGTCTCTCAAGCCTTAAAAAGTATAAAATAATACTTGAGACAACCTCTTGATCATTAAGATCAAGAAGTGCTTTTCATAATTAGTGCTTCAATCTGAAAAAGTAAAAAAGCGATCAAAAACACGTCGTTTTATTACCACTATCGAACTTGAAATGAAAAAATTCTGGCAATCTTTTCATGTTTATACGGTCAGAAAAGAGTTGTGAGTGGACTGTCCTTTTAATTTCATTTTAACGAGTTTAAAAAGAAAAACTCGGCAATCTTTTCATATTTTACGAGTCAGAAAAGAGCTTAAAGAGGACTCCTAGGTTTCGTTTTTTCGTAAATTTTGAAAGAGTCCGAAAAAGTGAAAAAGTATGCTCTTCATTGAAAATGATCAATTCTCCCTGAAAACCCAATATTCTGCACAAAAACGCAAAACATTACTCATACCTATTTAAAATTAATAAAAATGCATCCAAAGTGACCTTTTTAAAGTGAAAAATAAACAAATCAAAAATTCATTTATTCAAAAAAGCTTATAAAAAGGGCGTTTGTAAATTCATTTTTACCGTTTGACTTTAGGGTGAAAAGTAAGAGCTTTTGGTAAGAAAAATTCCTGTGAACATTGCAGAAAATCGGACCATTGGAATCGAGAACTGTCCTCTCCAGGTAATCCACATCATCCCTATCTTGCATTTCAACCGTTTAATTTTTGTTCTAGGGCTCTAAAATTAATTTTTTAAGGAAAAATTTGGTTAAAAAATTGCTCGCGAGGGGTCCGTAGGTGCAACATGTGGCCCCTGTGAACCTCGACTTTTTCATATACAAGAGAAAGTCGAGGTCCCACACCTACTCTTAAGGGAAAGTGCGAACCTACGCACTATCTCTAATTAGCGGGTGCGGACCCCGCGAAATACGTTTCAAAACCTTAAAATTTTTCATTTCCACCCAAAAATTTTGAAATTACAATGTTCTAATCCGTCCTTTTTGCAATGTAGGTACACAAAATACTTGTTTGGCGGGAATGGGAACACAAAGATGTGGACCAAGCTGCATTACTCCATCCACCTTCAATACAGGCATTAAGAGCATGTGAACTATTGAAATTTTGGGCCATACCCGGCATGAGGGCTCAGGTAGACTTTCTGCAATGGATGGTTGACAGGTGGAGCACACAGGACCAGTGTTTCATAATTGGTGGCCACCGGATCAAAATCGAGCCAGAGGACATTTATTTCCTGACTGGTTTGCCGAAGAAAGGTGAAGTATTATCTTTATTTGAGACTAGGCCAGGTGGCCAGTCTGTCGCTAGTCTCCGACTAGAGTTTTGTAATGTCCAAACTGCCGACAAACGGATAGATATTAAGACTATCACTCGTCCTGAGCTTAAAGTGATCGCATTTACTGTCACCAGACTATGCAGGAGCGCAGCATTGCATCTAGCTACCAGTTCCCAAATGTGCATGGCAGTAGACTGCTTCCGAGGCACCATATTCAACTGGTGCGATGTCGTGTTGGCGAATGTGAAAGGCAAACTGACTAGGGAAAATAACGGAAAACTAAAGAACTTTGGATATGGTTTCTTAGTTGTGAGCTTTGGCCTAGAGAGGGTCCCTATGTTGGTCCCACAGCATCTTTCTGTTGAGGCTGGACTTCCCCGAGATCCTAAGAATATGCGTTGGGTTGCAGCCATGGCCCGTCATCCTGAGGAGGGTACAGAGTTGTCTGATTTCCACCAGAGTATTTTCATTGGTTGGGAAACCAACTTTTCGTGATTCAGGACTTCCCATATGCTGGGATATATTATCGTGGTGATCGAGACATGGCTCTTCCACCAAGAGAGAAATGGGATGATTCAGGTAAAATCACTTTCAAAATTTCCTAAAATTTTTAACTAAATTTTTAATTATTTTTTTTAAATCATCCAAAAATGATAGTAAAAGTTTTAAATGCAGATGTGGGTCCATGGTGACCAACTGCTCTCCAGCTCTATGAGCGAAGACACCCATCTACCGCAGCACTGGCCCCATAGGACCAATCAACAGAGACCCTGACCGAATTGGAGCATCATCTAGAGCGTTTGACAGTAGATATTCCATATACTAGTATAGATGATATTCCTCTTAGGCTACAACGCTATGTGATTGGGGTCCCAGGACCTTTTGGGAGGTTCCTTTGTAGGGTGGCCCGAGCAGTGGTTTCTTATCGTGATCATCATTAGGGATAGGATTATCGCCTTTGTAGACTTCATATGACATTTTATATATTTTTGTGCTATCATTTTTGCCGATCATAAGGTGTTTTTCAACCTATGATCGAAGATGATGTATATTTGACACACTTCTATGCTATGATATATCACTATTACTGGTTATATTGTATAACATGTTTATGGACTGTTTTTTAAATTTACTGTCTTGATTACTGCAAATGTCTATTTAATATTTGAGAAGCAACTGCATCTGCTAATGTATTTAAATATCTTGGAATATGTTGATATTCAATGTAGTCAAATTCACGTTCCAAGAGACGAACTCTTAAAAATAATCTTAATAATACTGGATTTCTAATGGCATAAACCCTGTTAAGCTATAATACAACGAGTTCATAATCTAACCTAACAATCAAACTCTGAATCCCAAATGAGATGGATTCAGATAATAACTCAATCACTACACTATACTCTGTAATGTTATTTGTTGTTTGACCGAGTCTTACCCCATGAATAGTTACTAACTCATCAGAGGGTGAATAAATAACCCAAGCTGCGGAAGAAATATTCTGTGTACTACGACAAGCACCATCAGCAAAACCAATGTATGTTTGAGAAGACGCCAACATCTGCAATATCAAGAGTAAAACCAAGATAAGCAGGAATAATGATAAAACACTCTCTAAACTAGGCACACTTTCTAATCTAAAACACATCAACGCGAAATAAAATATTCTAACAAAAATCTCCACACCAAACTCTAAGCATAATATCTTTTCAGATAAAACCCATTTATGGGTCTACCTAAAGAGACACTGTCAAAATATACTAATTCATAGGCCCCTTTGACTAGCTTATGCTTAACAACAAAAGGACCATGCCACATGGGTACAAATTTTCTAGCCCCTAGCTTATCGTTTGCTTGATCATATAATAAAACTAGGTCCCCTTCCGAAAAATTACGAGGTGTAACATTTCAATCATACTGGGTTTTTATCCGGTTTGCATGAGTCTCGATTGCTAATGTAGCATCACGTCGATTCTCATCTAACTGCGCTAAGTACAACAAACGTTTTTCCTCTTCGAAAGTGGCTGGGAGTAATTCTATGGCTATTTGCAATGACGGAATTTCGCATTCAATGGGTAACACTGCTTCCAACCCGTAAATAAGCTAAAAATGAGTGAAACCTGTCGATGTTTTGACTGAGGTTCAGTATGCCCAAAGCGCTGAAAATAACATGTTATGCCAATTCGACCAATGAATACCAATGATTCATTGGATCATAGTGACTAGAACTTTATTGATTGCCTCAACCAGACCATTAGCCTGTGGGTAATATGGAGTAGAACTATCATGACGCAAGCCAAGCTGATCTGTTAGTTCAGTCATCATGATGTTTCGAAAATGACTTCCATGATCAGTGATAATCGATTGAGGAACACCGAACCTAGCAATTATATGATTGAAAATGAAAATTGCAGCAGTTTTGCCGTCTACCGAAAATATAGGCATCGCCTTGGCCCACTTGGTAAAATAATCTACCGCAAGGATGATACCCCGGCCAAGTGAGGGTTACATGCAATAAAATCAATACCCCACTTTGCGAAAGGACCGATGGCAATTATAGGGTGGAGAGGAGCAGGTGGAGCATGCATCTTTCGATCAAAAATTTGGCAATTGTGGCATTTCCAGACAGCATTGATACAAACTTTAAATAAGGATGGCCAGAAATAACCAGCACGCAATATCTTTTGGGTTGTGGCATACCCAGACATATGACCACCACACGCTCCAGAGTGACAGTCGTTCAGAACCTTTTTGGCTTCTTCATGAGTTAGACAATGACGGAAAATAGAATCCACTCCATGACGATAGAGTGTATCTCCAATAATATTGTACGGTTGGGATTGGAAACGTATTTTCCTTCACTGAGATCGTGAGATTTCAGGCCGAAAAGATTGGGTTTGGAGATATACAATTATATCTACATACCATGGATGAAGAGTACTAATAAGAAACAAGGATTCATCTGCAATGGGTTCTTCCACCACAGTTTCAGTATCAGTATGTGGGAAATCACACATCAATTTCGAAAAAACCAAAGACTTCTTTGCCTTGGATTTTTCAAATTCCAAGTCAAATTCCTGCAGGATAACTATCCATTTGGAATACTTGCCCCCTAGCAATTGTTTAGTCAAAATATACATCATAGGGTTATAGTCAAAAATTACTGTGGTTTTGCGTAATAAAATGTAGTGACGAAATCTCTGGACAGCTTGAACAGCTGCCAAGGCCAATTTTTCCACATGCGAATATTTAAGCTCAGTCGGATTCAGAATTTGACTAAGATAGTAAATCACATGTTTAGCGTTGAATTCATCTTCCTGAACTAAAACCATCCCAATGGTGGAATGAGAAGCGGCGAGGTACAAAAAGTAGTCCTGGTTGTAGTTGGGAGGATGCAATAACGGTGCATGGGTTAACGCGTGTTTAAGTGCATCAAAAGATTTTTTAGCTATCTCATCCCAAAAGAACAGAGTGTTCTGTTTCAACAACTTGGTAAAACATTTCGTTATCTCAGCGTAGTTAGGAATGAATCGATGTAAAAAGTTTGTTTTCCCTTGCAAACTTTGGAGTTGGCGAAGAGTCGAAGGCGGAGGTAATTTGACAATAGCTTCAACCTTCGAGGGATCAACACGAATGCTGCCTTTTGAGACAACAAATCCCAGTAAATGACCTGTTTCTATACAGAAAACACATTTGTGTGGATTCAGCCTAATTCAATAATGCCTACATCTCATAAAGATGGCTCGTAAATGAGTGAGATGATTGGCTCTACGTAATGAATAAGCGGGTAAATCATCGAGATAATGCTGCACAATGTGCTTGATGTCACGAAATGCGTAAGACATAGCCCTTTGAAAATTTGCTCCGGTGTTCTTCAATCCAAAAGGTAACTTGCAATAGGCAAATGTCCCCCATGGACAAATGAAAGCCATTTTAGGTTGATCAGCAGGGAATATGTTAATTTGATTGTAACTGAAAAAACCATCCATAAAGGAGAACATTTCACTGCCGACACAATCATCAATAATTTGATCGATATAGGGGGTTGGATAATTGTCTTTAGGATAAGCTCGATTAATATCCCTATAATCAATACATATTCTTATCGTTCCTTGCTTTTTGTTTACAGGAACAATATTCAATACCCAACCCGCTAAAGGAATTAGATAAATGAAACCTACTCGAAGTAATTTCTCAACTTCAGCTTTAATAGCAATAGCTTTTCTTGGATGTATCTAACACAAACATTGCCAGACAGGTTTAGCATCTAGGTAAGTTTTAATTTCATGAACAACAATTGATGGACTGATTCCTCGCATTTCTTCATATGACCAGGCAAACACGTTGCGGAATTCTTGAAATAGGGCTTTATAAGTTTGGATTTCTTCGTCCGTACAGGAAGCACCTATATGAATGTTTTCAACAATTCCGGGTTTTACTAAAATGTCAATAGGAAAAATTCGAGAAATATTTCCCAAATTCAACTCAGAATCAGGATGTCGCAGTGGATTTTGTGGTTCCTTGACATAATCAGTGGTAAAAATAGATGAGAAATCATTTCAAAATGATCATGCTCAGGTAAAAACAAAGATCGATGATCAAGATCTTCCCATGGTAAATCATCAACATACAAGAGTTCACGAATCTGCTCATCAGTATGAACAGGATCAGAAAAAGTTGTTGAATTTGAGGTTGAGATTGAAAGTGACTCCCCATGGACCACATTCATTGGATCAATTTTGGTTGAACTAGAGTCGGAAAATGACTGTACCGCCTGATATGCAACTTCAAAGGGACTCAAGGGCATGGCATCACCAAATGAGTCCACCTTAGAATCGGAAGGTACGATCCAAGGATCATCAAAAGTAATAGTGTTCGATGAAATCATGTGAATGGTTGTAAAAGAAGGTGATACATTAGGAGGAGGAAATGAAAAAGTTCCTAGTAAACCAGAATCTTTAATCAAACCCACTCCAACATCCTTATAAGGGATAGCAGTTTTCTCGACATGTTGGATACTCTCAAAAGAGGCTGGGTAGGATGAAATTAATTTAACTGGTCTATTATAACGATCTTTCCATTATGAGGAAACTTGATAAGCCGAAAGACCGATGAAACAACAGCAGTCATAGCGTAAGACCAACTGCGACCCAAAAGAAGGTTGTAATCTAGAGGTGCATCAACCACTTCCACATCTAGATTAATAGTTTTGCCTTCTACCCCTATAGGTAAATCCTGCAAAATGCCAAAAGGATGAAACCCTCAGCCATTAAAAGCCTTTAAAATTGTCGAGAATTGATTGAGTGTAGGAGAACCAAGCGAACTCCAAAACTGAATCCACATAATACACGTAGAAGCTCCCTCATCAATCACAGTTCGAAAGCAAGGTCTGTTTTTGACTAACACTGGGATCTGGAAATCCATTTGATGAGGTAGATGAGGTGTACTATTTTCTAAATCGAAGATTATAAGGTTGGAATCCTGAATATCAACAGCTCTTATTGCAAACAATAGCAATTTACGTTGTGTTGGACATGATTGCAGCACCTCCAAAGCCGACATTGCTGAAGGGGATATAGCTAAATCTTCAACAATGTTATAGTTCTGAGCAGCTCTCGCATGTGGATTGAAATCTGACTTCCGAAGTATACCTTTAGCAGGCGGTTTGATTACTAAGTCTGGGTTAGGTTTCTTGATCTGTAGTGGATCAAAACCAGAAGGAGTCGAAGTTTATGGGTTTGAATTAGAAGATTATGCTTCCTTACCACCAAAAGGATTCTTACTACCATAATCTTGCGATCGCGTCCTAATCCTGACATGGGACATCATCATAATTGGTTCTTTTAAGGCATTTGAGGAAGAACCTATCATCTTACTATCTTGACTAGGAAAAGGATCCTTCAAGACAACAAGCGTTTAAGAACCTTTGACGATTATTGAAACCTCGGCTCGATGTGGACAATCTCTTGTAAAATGCTCCTCATCACAAATAAGACAAGGATAGCAAGGTTTAAGTTTCTCGCCAGTAGATTTAGTTTTATCTGGTTTCTCTTTTGTGTTTTGTTTATTTTTCTTCTTCCCCTTCTTTTTACCGCTATATTTTGATTTGGCCGTAGAAGATTCTACGACATGAATATTGGCAGGAATTTCAGCGGAAGCTTCTCCTGTCGGGGAACCTGGTAAAGTTATAATAGGAGAAGAATTCTTTGTAGATTTCTTCTTACTCTTGGTACTAACTGAACCAATCATACCATCAACGGCATGAGACCCTGAAGGAGTTGCAGTTATTTGATTTTGTTTAGGAAGATCGGGGATTTTTTCGTGTAAAGTACCCGACTTCGTATAAACAAGGTCAAGGTACTGAGCCTGAGCAGTTACTTACTCTTCAGTAACAACTCTTGCCTTAGCAACATCCTCAGTGATTTTAGGTAATAATGATTTAACAAACCATTCTGCCAAAATTTGATCCAGGATAAAAACTTTCACTAAACGTCATCGACGTCGCCATTCATGAATATGGTCTGAAATATATGTAGACATTCACTGTTTTAATGAAGTTAATAATTCCGTGCCATTGTCATATCTGACAGGAAACTGAAAATGAGTTAAGAATGAAGTAGCTAACTGACTAAAATTATAAAAAGAGCTTTGTGGAAACTCAATGTACCACTTAGCCGCGACACCAATTAGAGTGCATTGAAAAAGCCGTAAGCAAATTGAATCATCTATAATGGAATTTGATGCACACCAAAGGTGATAAGTCATCACATGATTGGACGGATCCTCTCCTGGCTTACCCTAAAACTTCGGGATGTCACTGGGCAACTTATTAGGCATTGGCGGCCAATACGGAAGATAATAAATTGGATCGTTCATAAGGTGCGACAAGTCAGGTAAATCTAAATTTGTGATAAATGGTAACTGACGGTTAGGGTCTCGAAAAACTTAGGTCACAAGACTAGCTCCAGGAGGAGGATATCCAGGATAACCCGGAATTGGATTTGCATTGGGAATATTATATCCTCCCGGAAAACCAGATTAACCAGACCAAACTGGGGTTGCTAAGGTTGAGGTTGTTGATAAGTATACCCAGGGTACAGTTGATACTGATAACATGGGCTTTGCACAGTAGCACTGCATTGATACTTTCCCTAGTACGGTTGATAAGTAAATTGCGGTTGACTTGTGACAACCGTACTTCGACCAGGTTGTCCTACAGGCATCTGAACCAAAGTCTGAATTGTAGGTCCAAACTGGTGTAAAGAGGTCTGAGGAGTTGATACAGGAACAGTAGAAACTGGAGTTGTCGATACTCTAGAAGTAGGTGGGGTAGATTGAACGGAAGCTGCAGTAGTTGCAGCAGTCGTTTGAGGTGGAGTTTGAGGTGAACTAGGCCCAGACTGATGACCTACACCAGGTGCAGAAGTTTGAATAGTAGGCTGGACAGGTTGTTGGGTTGAACTAGAAACCAAAGGTTGTCTAGGTTGAGATGACAACTGCACATTGGGTTGCATAATCTGTTGAGTTTGAGATGGATCCCACACCATATTCATTCCTGGGTAAGGACCCATAACAGGTTGAGCATATGGAGGACCATAACCAGGTTAAGTGTAGGACTGATAATTGAAAGGTAAATTTCTAGCTCCTTGAACAAATGGTTAATCAGAAGGTGGTTGGAAACCTTGAGATGGGAACTAACCTTGAGGTTGATAACCTTGAGGCACGTACTAAAACTGGGGTTAACCTTGAGGTATATATGGATATTGGGGTTGACCTTGAGACATATATTGAGTCTAGGTTGACCTTGAGGCATATACTGAGTCTAGGGTTGACCTTGAGGCATGTATTGTCCCTAAGGTATGTACTGTCCTTGAGGTTGCCCCCCAGGCGGTATTTGACTACCTTGAGGTTGCCCCCCAGGCGGTAATTTACTACCTTGAGGTTGTCCGCCAGGTGGTATCTAACTACCTTGAGGTTGCGGATTTGGAATAGCACCAGACATCATAAGAATCTCTTCTACGCTCAACGGTGGAGTTCCGTTATTACCAGTTCACATCCCATGTTCAATGGGTTGAGGAGACGCTCCTCAAAAAGTACTAGAAAGTGACTGATACCCAGAAAGAACAGAAGGACCGCCATGAGTTTGGGAAAACATGGATGACCGTTTTGACATATTCGAAGGAGGATAATAACCTCTGGGCGTAGGGTGAAAAGGAATACGAGGTGGTGAAGAAACAAGACCCGGATTTTTTAAAAAGTTCGTAAAAGATACGTACCAAGCGTCACTTCTAAAAGGATTGTAGAAGATTGATTCACGCTCCCTAAGTTCTATAGTTGGTTGATTTTCAGGGAGAGTTATATCTTCGTCTGGACTAACAAGTTCTTCAATAGAAATGAGTCCAGAAGGAAGATTTTGGGTAATGACACTTCCTACCCTGGGTGAACCAAGACCACTAGAAACTAGAGAAGCAAATCCTGGGGATGGAGTAGCAACAGGTTCAGTTTCAGGTTCAAAAATTTCAGGTTCCTCAACTAATTCACTAGTAGGAGAAATGCTACCAGTAACTTCAAAAAATGAAATTGATTCAGAAATATACTCTGTTGCTGGAACTTGGTAATCAGGGTGAATAATTAAAGATGATTCTCCGGCCTCTGGTGACCCAACTCTACTTTCACTAGGTGTGACAAGAGCTCTTAGCCCTTCAAGCTAACTTGGTGTATATTCGGGAGGCTTCCCCCGAAGTCTACGGGATTGTCTCAATAATTCAGCCACGATTAAATATTTAATCACTTCACACGCAAACAAAGAAAATCTCAATAAAACCACCTAAAGTCTCTAAAGAACCAAACAATTGAATCACACACCTAACAATCTAAGAGTTCAAACCACACACGAACAGTAACTTTCTGTATCGAAAACACTAGTTGGTGATGAAATCGAACATCGCAGAATTCAATACAAAAATGGCGGTTGGAACAGTTCCCCTGACAACCTGCTTAATGAAACAGACTGACACAAGTTTCTTCAGAAAAACGTCTTGAGTGAAGATAACCCCCAAGAGAGTCCAAGTGATTCTAGTCGACATTTTCTCCAGGTACAATGAGACCCATCCTTCACCGTCACCTTAGGAAAGAATCTTAAGATTATGGTCACTAAGGTTACCAACAAGAAAAAATACAACTGGGGGAATAGTCTACGATCCGATCTACGCGCAAGGGCAGAGTAGCAAAGCTCAATCCCCTTGAAGGCTTCTCGACATGATTAATCTAAGATTTACCAACAAGTGACCCCAGGCTCCTTGACAATGGTTAATCTGAGGTTTATCGTTTTTAATACGCGCAAATCTTTTATCTTTCCCAATGAGACAGACTTGATTATCTCAAAGGTTCGGACATGATCTCGAGATTGACTCCTTTAAGAGGAGCTTCCTAGATTATATCAATTACAATTGGATTTATTTCCTACCACAACATATAGCTACTTGTTTGTTTTAACTATCTTGGAGAGTTAATTACTCCCTACTCCAAGATACTAGCCTAAGCTATGTTGGTGATAAGAGCCCTAGAAATAAAAAGATTGCTAGATGAATTTTAATTAAGCATTATTTTTATTGGTTGTTTCTTAAGTCAAAAATTATGGAGATGAAACTTTGTGGTGTGAAGACTTGACTCCAAAAAACACTAAAAAATGCACCTAAGATGATAAACAATTCTTTTTCTTTTCAATGAATCTCTAGCTAAAGGAAGAGTTGAGATTGCAATTCTTGAAAAACAAATCTTTCATTCAACATATAACTTGAAAAGAAAAAAAAATTGTCTTTTTCAATACACTCAAAACGAAGCTACTAATTATGCTCACAAAATAAATCCCTTTTCTTTTCAACACTCAAAACTACAGAAAACAATTCTTTCAAAAGAGAAACTAAAATTTCTAGAAAACACACCCAAAACTATGAAAAAAATCTAATCTTGAGATCTAAACTTCTAAAAACCTAATTGAAATAAAAGCTTCAAATGTTTTTGAGGATGTTTTACTTAGTTATTCAGTAAAATAAGGATTAATTCGTTCAGAATAACAAATCAATCAAAAACACCCAGCTATGTTTTCTTTATAAAAATGAAATTCACAATTTATGACCAAGTTCGTTCAAAGATTTGCAAAGAGAAACGAAATCTATTTTTCACCAAGGGAAGATTTCACAAACCAGCCAGACTCATCAAGAAGACAAAAGATACCAGTGTGATCTAAGGCTCTTAGGCTTCTAATCTTTAAGTCACTACAAAGACCGAATGGAAACCAATCCAAGCATGCAAAAACTTCTAGAAATTCATCTAAAACACAACACCAATGGAACTTACTTACGAGAGACTTTTGACAGGATATATGCAGATTTGGGTAGAGACTAAAAGTAATAAAAAGAACCTAAACTGAACTAGATGAAAATATTTTAGGCTTTTCAAAAAAATTTGACTCGGTCCACAGGCCTCCGGTAAAACCAGATGCGGTACCGCTCTGTGTAGTAAAGTAACAGTGCAGAGAGGTCTGAACTGTAACACAAACAGAACGTGCGGTCCTCGTAAAAGTTTCTAAAAAACAAAAAATCAAGTTTCTCAAGTCAAAGGCAAAGGAAAAGTAAAAACCAAATCCTGTCCCCAGTGGAGTCGCCAATTTGTTGGCTGGATAAATCATTCTTACAGACAAGACCGATCTCCCTAGTATCAACTGAGATCTAGCAACAAGCAAGACAAGCAAATCTACCTTTCTCTAAACATATTGTGATTCATTAATAAAAACTAAGAGGTGTTTTAGACCCTACCTTAAGTCCAACGCTAGTTTGTGGCAGCCATGCTCCAACAGCTCCAAAAGAGTTTCCTTTCAAGAACCTGCAAACACAAATAAGCACACATCAAATAACACCTGCATAGCCAATATAATAAATCATGTTCATCATGGTGATCAAGGAATCCATGAAATAAACCATAAAACACAGCTTATTAAGAAAAATAAACTTGATTGTATTAACTTTGAAATAGAAGAACTTTACAACCTTGGTGCCTTGATGCTATACAAGCTCTTCCCAGGGTCCAAACTGGAATCTCCTCTACTTTTACAAGCCTCACTCTCCTCCAAATGAGATCAAAAGGTATGTAATCTCTCCTTTGAAAAGCTCAATTAGGAAGACTAAGTTCTAGCAGCATTTACCCTCAAAAATATTCAGCTTTCAACCTCCCAATTAACCAGTCCAATGCTTCATTTTATAGTGCAAGGGAAGGAGGTTACAAGTCCACCATTGAAGGGATAGAGTCCTCCTTCAAAGGGATAAGCTCCTCACATCAAGGGGTTAGCTCCTTAAGGAATGGGATGCATGAACCCTCAAGGAGCGAACTTGCCAACTCAAGATTCCCTCTAGAAGCTTCCAGAAATGACTCAAAGTGAGTTTTTAAGAATGTACTTGCACCTTTTTAACTTTTACAGGGGTTCGCACCCATAACACAGAGACAGAGTGGTCAGGTGCATAGGGGACATGACCAATGGGTGCGGTACAGCAGGTAATGCTAAGAGAAAGTGCGAAACCAGAGTTTTAGAGATTTTTAAGGACTTTCTCTTATTTTCAAAGATTGATATGAAGAACTGAGGTTTAAGACTTGCAAAGGAGGTAAGTATGAGTGGTGATAGACTCATATCGATTGCAGAATGTCAAAGTGACAATTTTTGTGCAACACACCTCCAAGTAGGTTAAACACATACCCACCTGTAGATATTCTCTGATCTAGATCTCCAGCCTAATCCGCATCAACAAAGCCACGGATATCCAACACTCTGTCCAATCCTAGTCTTCCTTGATAGCACAAACCATAATCAATATAGCCACGCAAATACCTGAAAGACCACTTCATTGTTGTCCAGTGCTCCTTCCCTGGTTTTGACATAAACCTGCTCAATACTCCACTACATGTTGAATATCTAGTCTAGTACAGACCATTGCATACATCAGGCTACCAACTACACTTGCATATGGAACACGGGACATGTCCTCTTCCTCTACTTGTGTCTTGGGACACTGTTTAGAAGATAACCTCACACCTATAGGAATAGGAACCTTCACCGATTTATTATTCTGCATATTAAACCTCTGCAGTATTGTCTCGACATACTTCCTCTAGTTTAACTAGAGCTTCCTCTTTTCCCCGTCTCTTTTAATTTCCATGCCTAAAATATAGTTTGCAGCACCAAGATCTTTCATGTCGAATTTGAAGGACAATTGGGTCTTCAAATCCTGGATAATTTCTTTGTCACTTCCAACCAACAACATATCATCCACATTCAAGACCAAATAATTAACATGGTCAACAATTAATTTAAAATATACACAGTGATCTACTTTTTTTCTAGTGAAGCCAAGTCCCCGTATAAATGTATCAAATTTTTTATACCACATCCTTGGTGACTATTTTAACCCATACAGAGACTTCTTTAACTTGAACACCAGTTCTTTCTTACCCTTCATCGTGAAACCTTCAGGTTGCTTCATGTATATCTCCTCTTCCAGATCCCCGTGAAGAAATGTTGTCTTCACATCCATCTATTCTACCTCAAAATAAAAAGCAGAAACAACAGATATAAGTAATCTAATAGAAGCTACCTTGGAAACAAGAGAAAAAATATCACCAAAATCAATTCCCGGCACCTGGGAATAACCTTTTTCTACCAACCGAGCTTTGTATTTCTCCACCTTTCCTTCTGCATTTGTCTTGTTCTTGAACACCCTTTTGCTGCCAATAGGTTACCTTCCAGCTGGCAACACCACCAAATCCCAAGCCTCAATTTTGTGCAAAGATGCCATTTCATCAACCATGGCCTCTTTCCAGAGTTTTTCATCCTCTAAATCTACTTCTTCCTTCACAGTTCTAGGATCATCATCAGTAATAGATAAAGAAAATTTTGAATAGAAAGCAGATGGACTATACCTTTCTGGTTGCCTTCTTTCTCAAACTGACCTTCTCATGCCCAACGTTTGTGGATATTCATCTTCTTATTCCTCCTCTGTTGTAGAGTCTGATTCTACACCCTTTAGCTCAAACTCTATATTCTCAGGTTCCTTTGGTTGGACTTCATTTTTAATAACATCTTTCACCTCTCTAAACACCACATCTTAGTTGTACACAACCTTCCTTATTACTGGGTTCCAAAGCTTATAAACCTTTAAACCATCCTTATACCCAATAAAGATGCACTTTTCAGATTTACTATCCAACTTCGTTCATTTCTCCTTTGGAACATGTACATATGCATCACATCCAAATACCCTCAGATGTGAAAGAGAGGGTTTCTTACTAGTCCATACCTCTTATGGAGTCTTATCCTCCAATGTTGATCAAGGTGATCTATTGTCCAAGTAACATGTTGTCTCCACCGCCTCTGCCCATAATTCTTGTCCTAACCCAGCACCACTGAGCATGCTTCTTGCCCTTTCCATGAACGTCTTGTTCGTTCTTTCTGCAACTCCATTTTGCTGAGGTGTATATGGAGTAGTCTTCTACCATGCTATACCACACTTCTTACAGAATTCTTCAAATTCTTTACTGCAAAACTCTCCACCATTATCTGTCCTCGACACCTTTATCTTCTTCTCTGTCTAGTTTTCCACCAGAGCCTTAAATTCTTTAAACCTGTCAAATATTTCATATTTCTTCTTAAGGAAATATATCCATGTATTCCTTGAGAAGTCATCTATAAATGATACATAGTAAACAGACTTACCCAGTGATGGAACCTTCACAGGTCCAAACACATCATTATGCACAAGCTCTAATATTTGTTTCACCCTCTTACCACCAGAGGGGAAACTCACCCGATTATGCTTCCCATATACACAATTTTCACAGAAATCAAAATCTAGAGAGCTATTACTTGTACCTTCTACCATACCTTTACCATGAAGTATTCGAAGGCCCTTCTCTCTAATACGTCCAAGACTTTGATGCCACAACATGGTCTTCTCTCCAGAGACCACTAGATTTTATGCTCCACTTTCAGGAACCACGGAAATGTTGCACCCATAAAAAACAGTGCTACCTTGCAACTTGTACAAAGTTCTGATCCAAACTCCCCGCATTAATACCAGTGCTCCCCAAAACATCTTGCAAGTATCCTTCTTGAACACTGTCTTTACACCTGCATCATCCAGCTTGCTTATAGAAATCAGATTTTTGGCCAATGTAGGAATATGCAGAACACTCGGAAGTGTTCTGACCCTTCCACCTTACAACTTCAACTTTACTTTTCTGTGACCAACGATTCTAGCCTTCCTATCATCCCCTAAGAAGACATCACCACCATCATATTTCTAATACTCGCAGAACCACTCTCTATGGGGAGTGAAGTGAAAGGATGCACCTGAGTCAATCAACCATGCCTCATGATCTACATGTGTACTTGAAGAAGCCAAGTACACATCCCCACCTTCATCTGAGGTGGTTTTCGCCTCTGCAGAAGGAGCATCATCAAATCCCTTTCCTTTCTCGGGAGCTTTAGATTCACAGTCCCTTTTGTAGTGCCCTTCCTTTCCGCATTTCCAGCACACCAACTTTACGGGTTTTCCTGGAGATTTAGATCTCCCACTCGATGAATTATTTTTGTTTCTATTTTGGGACTGTCCTCGTATAGACAAGGCATCACCATTCTGGCTACCTATTGCAATAACCAGACTATCCCACAAATCTGGTAGAGAACACAACAAACTTATGAACTTATCTTCATCTAAAATTTTAATATCAACAGATAATAACTGACTTACCATAGTATTAAATGCATTCATATGCTCTGTCGCCGAGTCTCCATATTTCATCCTCAGGTTATACAACTTTTTCCGTAGGAACAGTTTATTTACCAGAGACTTAGATTGGTACAAAGTCCCTAACTTGTCCCACAAAGCCTTTATTGTAGCTTCCCCTGATACATTCAGCAATACTAAATCTAAAACACACAATCGTATTGTGCTCTTTGCCTTCTGATCCAACTTCTTCCATTCTTCATCGGACACTCTTGTTGGTTTAGTGCCCAGATCTACCGCGATCCACTAATCTTCATCCACCAACAGATCATCTATCTTGAGTTTCCACAACTCAAAACTCTAACCATTAAATTTCTCGATCTCTATATTTCCACTACTCTCCATCTTCTTTTACCACTAGAATCGATCTCGTAGATCTCCCACTTAACAGGGTCTACCGCAAGGCTCGAGCAAAGCCCCTCAGTGAAAAATGCATCCCCTTGAAGCCAAAATAGCTCTGATATCAAATGTAGGTTTTAACCCCATACAAAAATTACCTGCATATGAATTCTAAAGCATAGAAAATAAAAAATATGAGAGCATAACACATAAAACACATATACACAAAGATTTTCCCCTGGATCCCAAAACCGGGACTACCAGCTTGATTTTTCATTATTTTCCTTTCAATGTTACAATACATATTTATACATGCTGAAGCATCCAATACCATGAACTGAAAGCCATCGCATCCAAAACCATGTGCAAAAAATCATGCACAAAACCATAGGTAGGTTTGCCCAACCTAATATAGAGTCCAAAAACAAAAATTTTCGGGGCGCTGCCCCGAACCCCATAGAGTGAGGTTACTTGCACCCCTCAAACCCCCTATCACTCCCCCTGCTATGTAATCGGCGTAACAAAAGGAGGGCTCCAACCCCCTAGTTAACTACGTGGGCTAGTCGTGGAAAGAATATAACACAACCCAACAAAAAAATGCCACCTTAGCCTCTGTTTATGATGTAAGTTGCCCAAGAAATGGAAGCACAGGTTCCTCTTCACCATAGTCCTTGTATCTTCAAGAGACAGAGGAGAGCTCTTTAATTTTAAGCTTGGCCAAGGCCAAGTTATCAAAGGATGGGACCAAGGCAGAACATGCACTATTCATGATACCTCCATCATTTACATAAGACTCCACGCCTTTTTCTGAAAATTTTGCCATGAGCATTTCACTCTCACCCTACCATTGTAGTGAAAATGACAACGAAAGTAGAAAATCTGACTCTCACCATAAGACCTGTGTACACCTATTGTAAGGATGTTGAAGATGGATGTAAGGATATTGAAGAATTATTTTAATTTAAATCACTAAGCTGTAAGATGGCATCATCTTGAGAAGAAGGGATATCGCAACCTAAAAGAGGGTGAAACCCTTCAAAAAAAACTGTCTGAGGCTCTCCTTAATGTCCTGGATGTACCAAAGATGGTGATGAATGCTCCGAAGAGCTATGATTTCTCATAAACTAAGCTGCAAGATGGCATGATCTTGAGAAGAAGGGATATCGCAACCTAAAAGAGGGTGAAACCCTTCAAAAAAAACTGTCTGAGGCTCTCCTTAATGTCCCGGATGTACCAAAGATGGTGATGAATGCTCCGAAGAGCTATGATTTCTCATAAAGTGGCATGATGCTCAGGGAGAAGAAGTGGCCCCCATTTTCTCCCAATAGAAAGTTATGCATTTTGTTTTTGGGATCCCTTTTTCCCATTTTTGGTGACGATGACAATGGTGTAGTTCCTTCAGATGTCAAGGACTTGGCCTAGGATATTGCTGATTCTTAGAGAAAAGAGATGAAATTGAGAATGTGGAATCCGTCAGTTGGTTGGATATTTAGGCCTTCTTGCAGCTCTTGGCCTCGTTTTGGATCGCGAAAGTCTACAAGAATGCCTAGCCCTTTTTCTATTATTTTGTCCTTTGTTGAGGTGTCAACCTTGTCGATTGAGTGAGTATAGGAGAGGAAGTGTGATTTTCTCTATAATTGGTAGTGACCATTATTCTTGTAGCATATTTTTAGTTTCAACTCTCCTTGCTAAATTGAAAGAATTCCTGAGGGAAATAGGTTCAAAGAGACACACCTCATGTTGGATTCTTTCCATTAAAATTCATATAAAGAGATTTAACAAATTATCTTCTGAAATGTTTTTTACTATGAGATTCAACTTTTAAAATTGTTGAATGTGCTTTGTAATTAGAATTCTTTTCTAAATATTTACCAATTGACTAAAGAATGTATTACTCTTAATATCCCCACAATGTGTTATTGATTCATTTGTAAGAATAAACCTAGATACAATAGAATCATTTTTCCTTTTGTAACACGCTTCCTCTCATATCTACCACTTTCACCTACTTCCCTAGGTAAACATGAGTTGATGGGCTACTATGATGAGACTCAACATCCTATATGACCTTTAGGAAATGGATTCTACAACTTAAGAACTTACTGACTTCTCTTAGATGCTACTCGACCTCCAGGAGAAACCCAATCTCTCCAGGTGTCCAACCCCTGAGATAACTCTCTTTTTCCTGACTTAGAGCCCCAGTCGCTCCCTTTCCAAGACTTCCAAGAAACTAAGGATATCCATTCGCTCCCATGAGCATTCCTGTGTGTGATTGTAGCCATTTTCTACCAGTGTTATGCCAGCAACTGCGAGATTTAGGGTTATTTTCCAAGTTTTGGGCTTAGCCTCTGCCTAGAACTCTAAAACTTTCAAAACTCATAACATACATGAAGACAATTCTTTTGATAACAAACTTGATCAAATACTTGACCTACCCTAGTCTAATCATGACTATCATTCCGTCAAACACTTGGTGAATATGCAACCTACAGGTCATGAATGTAAATCTGAACATAAGGGACTGAAAAATTATCTAAATTTTAACAACAAGAGCCATTGCCTTCTCACATTAGTTGTTATAACACTAATTAGGTATTTCATTCAGTTGCAAATAAAAACATGAAAAGAGCCATGATTGAGAACTGTCATATAACCATGCTTATAACCAACATATAACCAGATAAATAACAATGAGAGAACAAACATTAAGGCCACATAATATAAAGTACATTTACTCATCAAAAGCAAGAGGAACTTAACTCTTATTAAACAAAGGCAAAGGCCAATTAGGTTTGGGACTTCCATGTACCGCCCGACCATAGATTGGTTGAACCAAATATTTCTTTTAGTCAATCACCCTCGTGCCATATTCCAAGAATGAATGTGGGATCTCTGGATAAACCAATCCATAAATAACAAAGGGAATCCATAGGTTAAACCACCTCCACCCTCTCCATACCCTGACCTCACCTAAAAAGGTGCCAAGATCACAAAACCAAACCAACCTTGGATGCCTCATAATTTCTTCTCCACTACCTTGAGGAATTTTCTTGTCTCCACCCTCAGGATTTACTGTGTATCCCGCCATTACCAGTCAAAGGATTCCTAGGCCTTTAGGAATTCTCCTGAGACAACCTCGACAAGATCCAAAATCTTTTAGTAATCCAAATCTCAAACTAAGAAAAGTCCCATCACACCATGGCTATCCGGAAATGGTAAGGCTAGGCTAAAATCCACTGTTGAAACTCGTAAAACTCAATGCCAATGCCAACAAAAGAACCAAATACCAACATGCACATACCATGCATGTCAAAACCAGCTATGAAATCATACATGCAACTTGTTACCTGCAAGTATTCCTGTTGAAGTTTCTTGATCCATATTTTCCTTGCTTGATCCTTATCCTTCCTCTGTTTTCCTTGTCCTTCCTTTGATTTCCTTATTCTTCCTTTCTTTGCTTTATTTCCTTATCCTCTTGGTTCTCTTCTCCTCTCTGAGACTAATTCAAAAATTGAACTGACAAAAAACTACCAATTGATGCTCTGATGTCTTTTTATTATTCATGCCTTTAATTTCTTCATTTTTCCATTATTTTCCTTCATTTTCCTCCTCACATGCAACCTATGACCTTTCACCTCACTTTCTCCTAATTTCATTTATTTTCATAAATAAAATACCAATAATTCCCTTTTGCCTTTACAAATCCTTTGTTATTTCCTTTTCTAATTTCCCTTAGCCATAAAAACAAAAAGTGATTCCAACTAGGATATGGTTCCCAACATTTAGCTTGGAATAAATGTCCCCTGACTATGGTCTTATTATGCCTTTATTAATTATTATTACGTGAATTTTTAACCCTAGGTTGTTACATACCCCTCCCCCTTAGGGGAACACCATCCTCAGTGTTCTATGACACCTACAACCAGTAAATCGTTGAAAGAAAAACATACTACCCATGGAGCTTTATAACCCAGCTCGTTGCAGTATTTAAAATAACAAGCTGCTCAAAAGCAAAACCATCATGACAAATATGACAACATGACAACCATACTTCTTATTGGAGCTTTATAGCACATCTCATGGTCATATTTACAATAGAAATCATACATAAATATGTACAATACCAAAAACTCATTTGCCTCCACATGTAAACAATGAAGGATACATAGCCCACATCTGATCAGCCATCTCCCATGTAGCTTCATTGGGCCAATAGTGCGTCCACTGCAATTTAACTTGCTCGATTGCTCTGTTCCGGAGCATGAGATGTTTCTGTTGCAATATGCATTGATGTTCCAGCTAGAATTTTCCTTCTTGCTCCACCTACAATACAAACCAATCAATAACGTGAACAACATCCTTTACATATCTTTTAAGAAATGAAACATGAAAAACATCATGGACTTTCCTTGTCGGAGGTAGTGCAATTTTGTAGGTCACTGGTCTAATACTCTCAAGGATCTCAAAAGGCCTACAATACCATGGTTCCAACTTGGAATGTGATGTTATCATCAAGGAGATCTTCTTGAGCTTGGTGCGCAAATACACATGCTCTCCAACCTGAAACTCCTTAAATTCCATGTGTTGGTCTGCATAAATCTTTTGCATGTCTAGTGTTATCTTTAGATTCTTATTTATAATCTACATTTCTTGTTCCATGTTTGGCAGCATGTCTGGTCCAATAAGTACCTTGTTCACTGAATCACTCCAATTGATGGGAATATTACAACTCCACCCTTACAGTGCCTCAAATGGACTCATGCTCAGTGACTCTTGATAACCGTTAGAAGCAAAATCAACCAATGGAAGGTACTCCTCCCATCTCCTCTATTGGTGCATCACATGAATCCTCATCATATCCTCTAGTATATTGTTGACCCTCTCTGTTTTTCCATTTTTCTATGGATGATAAGTTGTAAGGAAGGCTAATTTTGTCCCCACGCCTACAAACATCTCCTTCCAAAACTTGGAATTGAACTTGGCATCCCTTTCCAACATAATATTATTTGGAACACCATGCAATCTCACAATCTCCCTGATGAAGAACTGTGCTACCTCACTAGATGAATAGATAGTCTTTACTGGAATGAAGTGAGCTACCTTTCTCAACTTGTATACCACAACCATGATAGAATCATGCTATCTCGATGTCCTTGGAAGAACTGGAATCAAATCCATGGAAATGGCCTCCCATTTCCATTATGGAATCAAAATAGGATGAAGCAACCCACCTGGGTTCTTACACTCTGCCTTCACCTTCTGATATTCAAAACATCTCACCACAAATTATGCCACTTCCTTCTTCATATTCAGCCAATAATAGAACTTATCCATTGTTGTCAACGTCTTTTGATATCCGGAGTGACCTGAATATGGTTTTACATTAAACTCCCTCAAGATAAGCTTGTTGAGTTCATTGTCATCAAGCACATAGATCATGTCCCTAAATATCACCAAGCCGTCTATCGTGAGATGGTAGTCTACATATTGGTCACGTGTACCCTATTGTAGCCTGTGCATAAGCTCCATGTACCTATAATCCTATTGTCCTGCCTGTAAGATTTGATGTTAGGTCCCTATAATACTAGTGATTACCCCATTACTATTGTCATTTTAGCCCTTATTATTATTGTTGTGCCCCTATTGTCCCCATATTTTTATTATTGTGCCCCCTAGAAGCCTACTATTGTTATTTTTGTGCCCTTATATTATTATTGTTATGTCGACTTTGGTTATATTGTGACCGCTTAAACTCCTATACATAGAAAGGAGGTTTTGTCATTTGTATCATCCAAGAATTGTTCATTTGTGTAATGTAAAGGAAGTTTCCCCGTTGAAGAGATTGATTTAAAAGTTGTTGATCTATCTTTTCTATCTTTTTTTGAGCCGATTTCATAACATTTGGTATCAAAGCTTTGGATTCTAGGGTTTCACTACTCCAAACAGGTCATCGTGTAATTTTCGCTATAAAAAAATTTCTGTGACATTTCAGAAGCTGAAACAAAAACCCATTTGAGCCAAAATTGATCTAAACCTCAGGTCCAAATTTCAGATCTCTTATCACTATATTTTCGGAGATATGATCCAAGGAATTTAGGATTTTTGTAGGATCCCTAATTATATCTCAAAAAGGTGACCTAGGGAAAATCATCATAACTTTGTTTATGAGCATCATATTGAAATTCCATAAGAAGTTACAGAAATAGGAAAACCTGTAGTTGTCTTTGTATTGGTTTTAGGACCTAAGGTCAAAATAGTGACATGTGGAACTTTGCACAAGTTCTCTCTACTGAACTAGTCTATAATCAGGTCATCGTGGGAGATTTGGCATAAATATTCCTTTGAGAATCCAATTGATCAGAATTGTGGAGTTAGAAATAGGACTCAAAGGGCTACTGCAGGAAGAAATTTCAGACCATAGAGATCTGAAATTACAGAGATACAACAGATTCAATATCGAGCTCCTACAAAGTGAAAAAAGGTGTGTAGTTTTTTTTTTTTTTTTATAAGTTTGGTTTGAAAAATTAGTTTGAAGGAATT
>APFE030490524.1:245240-261008 GCA_000404065.3 Pinus taeda
TTTAAAGAAAGGCATGGAAGCTAATATGGAAGATTTGAAGACAGATTTGACAAAGTTTCTACAAGAAATGCTTACTAATGGTGAAAGGGTAGTAAAGGAAACTCATGACAAGAACAAAATAAATGTTAATCATGATTTCATAGACTTTAATGTTGGATCGAAGACCCACCATGTTCCAAATATCGATATGAGAAAGTTTGATGGCAAGGATCCCATAACATGGATATTACAGATGGAGCAATATTTCGATCTCCATAATGTGCAAAACACACAAAAGGTATGCATTGCAAATTTATATTTGGAACCAAATCAGTTTGTATGGTTTGATGGCTTTGTTCTCCTAAAAAAATTGTCATTTGGGAAATTTTTATGGATTAAATGATAGAAAATTATGAGGATACAAAAATCGACACTTTTTTTAGCCAACTGATAAATCTCAAACAAAAGGGTTCAATGATGGAGCACATTGAGGACTTCCAAAAATTGAATATAAAGGTAAAATATATTCCAGAGGAGAATAGGATCGATGTGTTCATAGGCACTTTAACATCCAACATGAGGTTCTCCTTTGGGAACCTGATTTATTGGAGAAGTCATTCAGGTTGGTAAGAAAAATGGAAAGAAAAATTATGGCAACAAGCAAGCCTACCACTCACAATTATAAAGATGGAAGTGTTGTTGCCCATAACCTTCCACAACCTGCAAGGTTGACACCATAACAATTGGAAGAAAAAAGAGAAAAAGGGCATTGTTGTTGTTCTGATAGAAAATACATTAAAGGTCATAAGTGTGCTGAGAAGAAATTATTTTACATAGATTGTGAAGAGGAGGAAGAAAAGGAACAAGTAATGTCAAAAGAAGAGGATATACACCAGGAACAAACCCTAGAGAAAGAAGAAATGAATCCAACCATATCTTGTAATACATTGGCTGGAATTACCACTCCTCAAACTATCAAGATAGAAGGGAATATCAAGAAGAAAAAGGTAATAGTGTTGATTGATTCAGGAAGTACCCATAATTTTATTCATTGTAAGATAGCCAAGGAATTGAATTGCTTCCTATATCCAGCACAAGAGTGTCAAGTGATGGATGCAAGTTGAGGAACCATAAATTTCTCTAGAATGTTCCATAATATCAAGCTATCCATGGGAGAATATGTATTGAATAGCCCAACGCTTTCCATTCCAATGGATGGTGCTGATGTTGTACTAGGAGTCCAATGGCTACAATCCTTGGGTACAGTAGCTTTTAATTTTCAGGAACTTTTTATGAAATTTTCTTCAGAAGGAAAGGAAGTTGAATTAAGACATATTGTAGGGAAACCGGGAAAGATAATAAGCTCTAACGGAATGACAAACCTTCTAAAGAAAGAAAAAAGAGGCATAATTGCAAAATTATCTTCACTAGAGATTCCCACATTGAAATCATTTATTTCTCCAGATCTCCAAAAAGTCTTGGATAATCATTCCAAGGTATGTGAGACTCCCAAAGGCCTCCCACCTATTTGTGATCATGATCATGCTATTCCTTTAATTCCAGGAAGTGTTCCTCCAAACATCAGGCCTTACAGATATCCCTATGCCCAAAAGAGTGAAATTGAACATATGGTTGCAAAAATGTTAGAGGTTGGTATAATTAAACATAGTCAAAGTTCTTTCTTTGATCTAAAAATGGGGCACTTAGGATTCTTGTCCAACTTACAAGAACAGCTCCCATTTTCAAAGCTTAAATATTCCCAAGTCTTATTTATTAAACAATGCGGAATTAAGAAATGCTTGAAACTATAGGTGTATGTTGATATTTGTTTTTAACTGTTTAGTTGTTGTAAATTAATGTGTTGAAATTGATCTATCGATAAACAAGCACATAAGATAGCAATTTAAACTGGAGTTCACCCAAAACTCTTGGGCTACGTCTCCTTGAGATCTAGTCAACTTGACTAGGCTCTCTAGGATTATAGCACGTCCTTTTACAAGCTCTTGGCTCAACTCCTATTGTTTTACATAGAAACACTGGGTTTAGACACCATGTCATTCCCTGGCTCTTGAAGCTCTAGCTCTTGGCTCTTAGTTCTGGCTCTTGGTTGTGACTCTGGTTCTTCAGCTCTAGATTCTTTCAGCTCTCTATCAGTTTACATCCCTCTTGGCTTTTCACTTGACTTCCAAGTGACTCCCTCGGCTGCTCTTTTTGCTTCTACACTACCTCCTTAGCTTCCTACTTTGGTTTCACTTTTAGCAAAAAAAACCCCAACAACACCCTCAGCAACCAACTACCACTCCTTTCTCTGTCGTTCTGTGGCTTTTAAGCCAAATTGGTGTTGTTCGTTCATTTTCCCTCTCCGGCTTTCTGTCTTCCTATTTTGGTCCGCTCAAATCCTCTCTCTAAGTGTTAGCAATCATTCATAAATTCCCTTAGGGATGGATGCCACCTATTCTGTAACGGGAGAGTGCATTGGCACTTGAAATCCCCCAATATAGTCATTCTCAGCTTACACAGGAAAATATACCAAACACGAGAAAAATCCATAGAAAACACTATTCACCAGACTTCAATTTTTCATAAATGTGCTTTATAACATTATCGGGTCCGCCCTTAGTTGCTGTCACAAGTTGCAATTCCCCGTTCCATGGCTTTCCCTTTGTATTTATAAAATACATTAAAAACATTGAAAATCCTACTTATCAGACTTGAAATCATATGTAACAGTATTAATAAACCCTTTTGGGTCTGTAATATCACATCGATGCATTTTCTTTGTAATTCATTTAATAAACGAAATACTTGAAATATACAGAAATCCGTCGTTTGACGGATCTCAAATCATATCAAATAGTGTTTATATTTGTTATTGGGTATGGATGATCACATAGCATATATATGTGTGTGTATGACTGCCCCTTTATGTAACTCTAATTGCAATATCTCAATGTGATTGATCGCAATCTCATATTACTCATGCCCCGGGCTAGTGTAGCGCTCTATTATGGTCGCCGATTGCGATATCGCTCCGTTGTAATCGCCGATTGTGATGTCGTGATCACAATAATCATATATTACACTATGATATCCTCCAATAGCCACTGACGATTGTGATTTTTGATTGAATCTGGATCGTTGATCGGCCAGATCCGATGGCTCCTGTTCATTGTCCCCTTGACCTCCGACGGGCTCGTTTTTCGCTGTTTGCTCATGTTTTTAAGGCCTGATAGTGTTATCCACCTTTTCCAAAACTTCTACTTTTGCGATGGTTTTGACCTTTTAGGAGATTTTGAAGACTTAGAGGGTTTTTAGGACCTATTTTCAAGGGATTTTCCCCTTTTTCCAAAGGATATAGGCAGCTTCATTTTATGATAACTTCTGCATCCTAAGTCAGTTTTTGCCCATTCAAGTTGCAGTAGATTCAGAATGAGATGATCTCTGCAATGGGGCTAGTTCCAGGAACTTCCTTGGACTTTCATTTTTCCTCTATGGGGACCACTAGACTTAGGAGTCTATCCAAAATCAATTTTGGATTATGCCTTCCCACTAAAAGAAATTTTTGTCTCCAAAAGATTGATATATTGATTTGAACAGTAAATGAGAGTGACTCACCCTCTTCTTTCAACCTCCCTACACTTTCCTTTGCATAGTGCCTTTGAACCAAAGTTTCTAACCACTTCCCTTCTTGGATGGGTTGGTCTTATTGGGAAGAACTATCTTCCTCCTTGCCTTCCTACAGAACTCCTACTGAAATGGTTATGGAAGGTAGTCTGAGCTTCTCTGCCTTGATCATTGATCCAAGGTGGCTCAACAAATGTGAAGTACACCTGATCCACAAGATTTTCATTTGTACATGTTTGAGAAGCTGCCAACAACATATGTTAACAACAACAGGCGTACAGACAGCAACTGGATTGACTAAACTCCTTCTTCAACAAAGAAACAAATTTCACATCGCCTTAACACCTCCATGTCTTACATCTACATACAAATGATGGACTAGACAACAAGCCCACAAAACATGCCTTTAAAACAAATGACCTTTCAAGTCAAGCTTGTAGAAAAAGACCATTAGGACTCTTTTCAAAAGATGAACATTTCATCACTATCTCCATCTTGGAGACCAAGTTAACTTCTTTCAAGTCAACATTACATGCATGTTTAAAGAAATCATCCCTTTAAGTTAATTACACATACATGTTCAAAACAAGGAAAACATCAACATCCCTGTGTTCATGCACATCATGCTTATGCATGCATTTCATCATTCAACTTTCACTTAAGCACACTGTACTTTTGAAGCTGAAATGAAATATAATGTTGCAACAACAAAGTGAGTCTCCTACTCATCCTTTTTCCATTCACCATCTTGGTGGAAACTTGCAAATTGCATCTCATCAACGAGAAATGCAAATAGATGCATCAATAGACATGCAATCCTTAATTGGAAAAGAACTCTAACCATTTCTTGCCAATCCATTTCAAAGGACTTTCCTTTGTCCGCACATCAGCATCAACATGTGAATCATTTTGAAGCACATCATTCGTGGAAGCTTCATTCCCATTTCTACCATCTCTCTTTCCACTTTCTTCAGCTTCTGTGGAAGCATTGTTGGATTCAGTGTCCAACACCTTTCAGCAAGATGCCCTTGCTTATGACAGTAAGTGCATTGCATGTGCATCCTCTTGACAGCATGATTTGCCTTGTCCAATGGACCTTTGGCTCTTTGCTTCTTTTCCTTCAAAAGTTTCCTATATGTGGCCATTCTCTTCCAACATCTAGAAACATGATGGTTATCCAAACCACAAAAGGAACATCCAACTCTTTTGCAATGCTTATGTGGAAATTTACCATGCTTTGCAAAATCAAAAGGAATGTGATTAGAACCATATTTATGCCTGCCTCTTTCACCTTTATGACCTTCATGAGGAGGTGAAGCAAATGAAGGAGTGGCTCCCCTTGGAACACCATCAATCGCTTCAAGGCTGTTAGAGTTTCCACAACTCTTTGGTTCAACTGTGTGCTTCTAAACCCCTGCATCCTATAAATGATGTTTCAAACCATTGCATTCCTCTGGAATACAACCTTCACACTCTGCAATGCAACCCCTTCTTGGAGTTGTTTTCATGGCCTTCATGGCAGCGTTGGATCTCTCTCCATAATATTTTCCATAGCCAAGACCCAAATACTTAGGCCTTTCTTCAACCATTATTGGTTCAACAATACCTTGTACATGCTTTCCCAAGCCCTTTCCTTCATAGCCCATCTTGGACATTAGCTTGGAACCTATGCCTCTAGTATGTTTTTCAAAACAACCAATATAAGCCTTCTTAGAAGAACTTGAAGAAAAACTGGAATGGTTTACCTCTTCTTCAAGCTGCTACTTGACCAAGGCTTATTGGGCAATAAAGATCTATGACTCCAACTCATGCATCCTCTTCAGGCTCATATTTGCAATATGAAGTTGCCTCTCCATTTTTTGCAATTTGTCAGAAAGCATCTGCTTCTCTTCCTTCATGGAATTCAACTACTCTCTAAGTATGCTTCTCTTTTTTCCATCCTCATACATTTCTCTCACCTTGTCCATCATTATGAACAAGTATTTCTTCAAGTCCCCATCAAAGACTCTTGTGATGAAGAGGGAAGAATTTGAGGATACACTTGAGGAAGTTGTCATTATGCCAGTGAACAAAGAACTTCAAACAAGATTAATAAAGAGCTTATTTTAGCAACCTTTTGCAACAAACCTTTTGTGCTTTAAGGACTACCTTGAGGTCCTTGGGATAGAAGAATGCCTTTCGCTCTTCTTTCTATTTGTCCTTCTTGGATTGAGCTAGCAACAACTTTCCATTTATCTCTACAAAACTCAGAAAATAGTCAGTCTGCAAAACAAGCATACAATTAGCCTCTTGTTGTTCAAACACCTTTCAGACAAGCAGACTTTGCTTTGTCAATCAAGCACTCTAATATAACCTTCTTAAAGGTGTAGTTTAATCAAACTTAGGCTACGATACCACCTGATCTGAAAATGGGGCACTTAGTTTTCTTGTCCAACTTACAAGAAACTCTCCCACTTTCAAAGCTTAAATATTCCCAAGTCTTATTGATTAACCAATGAAGAATTAAGAAATGCTTAAAACTATAGTTGTATGCTGATATTAGTTTTTAACTGTTCAGGTGTTGTAAATTAATGTGTTGAAACTAGTCTGTAGATACATACAACAATAAATAATGTAGCAGTAAAACAAGCACATAAGACAGCAATTTAATCTGGAGTTCACCCAAAACTCTTGGGTTGCATCTTCTTGAGCTCTAGTCAACTTGACTAGGCTCTCTAGGATTATGGCAGGTCCTTTTACAAGCTCTTGGCTCAACTCCTACTATTTTACACAGAAAAAGTGGGTTCAGACACCATGTCATTCCCTGGCTCTTGAAGCTTTGGCTTTTGGCACTGCCTCTTGGCTCTAACTCTTGGCTCTTGGTTCTGGCTATTGTCTCTGACTCTGGCTCTTCGGCTCTGGCTCTGGCTCTAGCTCTTTGGCTCTGGATTCTTTCCACTCTCTATCCGTTTATAGCCCTCTTGGCTTTTCACTTGACTTCCAAGTGACTCCCTCAGCTACTCTTTTTTACTTCTGCACTACCTCCTTAGCTTCTTGCTTTGGCTTCACTTTCAGCAACAAAAACCCCAACAACACCCTCAGCAACCAACTACCACACTTGTCCTTGTCATTCAGTTGCTTTTAAGCCAAATCGGCATTGTTGGTTCACTTTCCCTCTCTGGCTCTCTATCTTCCTATTTTGTTCCGCTCAAATCCCCTCTCTGAGCATTAGCAATCATTGTTAAATGCCCTCAGGGATGGATGCCACCTATTCTATAATGGAAGAGTGCATCGGCACTTGAAATCCCTGAATATAGCCATTCTTGGCTTACACAGGAAAATATACTGAACATGGGAAAAATTTGTAGAAAACATTGTTCACCAGATTTCAAATTTTCATAAATGCACTTTATAACATTATTGGGTCCGTCCTTAGTCGTTGTCGCTGTGGCAAGTCGCAACTGCCCATTTCGCAGCTTTCCCTTTGTATTTATAAAATACATTAAAAACATTGAAAATCATACTTATTGGACTTTAAATCATATGTAACAGTGTTAATAAACCCTTTTGGGTCCGTAATATCGCATCGACACATTTTCTTTGTAATTTGTTTAATAAACGAAATACATGAAATACACAGAAATCCATTGTTTGATGGATCTCAAATCATATCAAATAGCGTTTATATTTGTTATCAAGTCTAGTTGATCACATCGCATATATATACGTGTATATGACCACACCTCTGTGTAACTCTGATTGCGATATCACAATGTGATTGATCGCAATCGCATTTTGCTCATGCCCCGGGCCGGTGTAGCACTCTATTGTGGTCGCCGATTGTGATATCACTCCGTTGCAATTTCCGATTGCGATGTCGCGATCGCAATAATCATATATTGTGCTCCAATATCCTCTGATAGCCACTGCTGATTTTGATTGTCAATCGGATCTAGACCATTGATCGACCAGATCCAGCGGCTCCTATTCACTGTCCATTTGACCTCCATGGGCTTGATTTTCATTGTTTTGTCATGTTTTAAGGCCCAATAGTGTTATCCGCCTTTTCCAAAACTTCTCCTTTTGCGATATTTTTGACCTTTTAGGAGATTTTGAAGACTTAGAGGGTTTTTAGGACCCATTTTCAAGGGATTTTGCCCCTTTTTCTGAAGGATATAGATAGCTTCATTTTATGATAACTTCTGCATCATAAGTCAGGTTTTGCCCATTCAAGTTGCAGTAGATTCAAAATGAGACAATCTCTGCAATGGGGTTAGTTCTAGGAACTTCCTTGGACTTTCATTTTTCCTCTCTGAGGACCACTAGACTTAGGAGTCTATCCAAAATCAATTTTGGATCATTCTCTACTCTAGTAGTATTGGTTCACAAGAAGGATGGATCATGGCGCATGTGTCCAGATTATAGGGAGCTCAAAAAGCTCACTATTAAAGATAAATTTCCCATTCCTATAATTGATGAATTATTGGATGAATTTCATGGATCAATTTACTTCACCAAGTTGGATCTTCATTCAGGATATCATCAAATCAGAATGAAGACTAAAGACATTCCGAAAACAGCATTTAGAACTGATGAGGGTCATTATGAATTTTTGGTCATGCCTTTTGGCCTTACCAATGCACCTTCAACATTTCAAAGTTTGATGAATTCCATCTTCAAACCTTTCCTTAGAAAATTTGTGTTATGATTTATTGATGATATACTAGTCTACGACAAGTCTTGGAAGGATCATGTTCAACATGTGACAAGGTGCTCAAACTATTGGAGGGGAAACAATTATATGCAAAAAGCTCCAAATCTTTATTTGGAGTATAAGAGGTGGAATATGTGGGCCATATTGTATCTCATGAAGGTGTTAAGGTAGACCCTAGCAAAATTAAAACCATTAAGGAATGGAAAATCCCCACATCCATAAAGAATCTGCGAGGATTTCTCAGGTTGATAGGGTATTATCGCAAGTTTGTTAAGAATTATGGGAGAATAGTAGCACCTCTAACAAAATTATTGAAGAAAGATGTATTTTCATGGACTCCAGAGGAAACGAAGGCCTTTGAACATCTTAAAGAGGCAATGTACCAAGCACCGGTCTTAGGTACAACGAAATTCACAAAAACCTTTATTGTGGAATGTGATGCCTCATGAAATGGAATTGGTGTTGTTTTAATGCAATAAGAAAGACCCATTGCTTTCGAAAGTCATCCAATCAAAGGAAAGTATTTACACAAATCTATTTATGAGAAGAAAATGTTGGCAATATTACATGCACTTGAAAAATGGCGACCCTGCCTAATGGGAAGACACTTCAAGGTAAAAACAGATCATGATAGTCTTAAATACTTTTTAGAATAAATATTATCTTCAAAAGAGAAACAAAAATGTGTCACAAAGATGTTGGGTTATGACTTTGAAATCATCTACAAAAAAGGGAAGAAAAATGTTGTGGCGGATGCACTCTCAAGAAAGAATTAGGATGTAGAAGAATTTATTTATGCCATTTCTCTTATCCAACCAGATTGGACAAACAAAGCAAGGGATGAATGGAAGAATGATGAAGAAGTGTGGGAACTCATTCAAAAGTTACAACAAGATCCCAATACATCTGATAAAGTTAGCTGGAAAAATGATTCGTTATGGTACAAATATCAGTTATACCTATTTAAGAATTCCCAACTCAAACAAAATATTTTTATGGAATTGCACACCTCTCCCTTAGGAGGGTATTCAGGATTTCTAAAAACTTACCACAGGGTTAAGAAGGATTTTTTTTGGGATGGCCTTAAATCGGATATTCAAAAGTTTGTGGCGGCATTTTTGGTTTTCCAACAAAATAAAGTTGAAACAGTTAAGACCATAGGTCTATTACAACCTTTATCCATTCCAAGCTAACATTGGGAGGAGGTTTCAATGGATTTTATCATAGGTTTACCGAAGTCCAAAGGAAAGAGTGTTATCATGGTGGTAGTTGATAGACTTACAAAGTATCCACACTTTTGTGCATTATCTCATCCATTTAAAGCGAGTATAGTTTCTATTTCATTTATGGAAACAATTCAAAATCTACATGGAAACCCAAAGATTTTTATAAGCGACAGAGATCCCATTTTCACTGGAAATTTTTGGACAAAATTATTTTCTTGTCTTGGTACTCAGTTAGCTCATAGCTCATCTTATCATCCTCAATCTGATGGGAAAACTTAGATAGTAAACAAATGTTTGGAAGGATATCTTCGATGCCTTGTATCTGATAAACAAACACAATGGGTCAAATGGTTGCCTCTAGTTGAATGGTGGTATAACACTTCCTTCCATACTCTAGCAAAAATGACCCCATTTATTGCACTTTATGGATATTATCCACCATCCATCACATCATATTTGAGATAAAATTCTAAGGTTCAAGTAGTGGAAGATCACTTCGAGCATCAACAACAAGTTCTCCAACTCTTAAAGGATAACCCCACTTTGGCGGAGAATAGAATGAAACAATAGGCAGATCAACATCGCAGTGAAAGAAGTTTTGATGTAAGTGATTGGTTATTCCTATGGCTACAACCATATAAATAAATGTCCCTCAAGAAAGCTAAGAAGGATAATAAATTATCACCAAAGTATTATGGTCTGTACAAGGTGTTGCAAAAGATAGGTACTATGGCATACAAATTGGAGCTTCCTGTAGCTTCTCGGGTGCACCCAGTTTTCCATGTTTCATGCTTAAAGAAGGTTATAGGTGACAAGCTCCCAATTCAAACAATATTGCCAGAAATTGATGAGGAAGGAAAAATCATACTGGAACCTGAAGCAGTCACAGAAACAAGAACTCGACAGCTACGAAATCAATCAATTTCAGAGTATCTCATCAAGTGGAAGAACTTACCCGCTAAAGATTCCACATGGGAGGATGAGAATTTTATCAGAAGCATCCAAAACTACTCAAGCATTGAGGACAACACTTTTTTGAAGGAGAGGGGCATGTTAGGTCCCTATAATACTAGTGATTCCCCCATTAATATTGTCATTGTATCCCTTATTGTTATTGTTGTGCCCCTATTGTCCCCATACTGTTATTATTGTGCCCATAGAAGCCCACTATTGTTATTTTTGTGCCCTTATATTATAATTGTTATGTCGGATTTGGTTCTATTGTGACCTCTTAGACTCCTATATACATAAAGGAGGTATTTTCATTTGTATCATCCAAGAATTGTTCATTTGTGTAATGTAAAGAAGGTTGCCCGCTCAAAGAGGCTGATTTCTAAGTCGTTAATCTATATTTTCTATCTTTTTGTGAGCTGGTTTCATAACATCTGACCCTGTAAATCTATCCCATATGAGCTCACTACTGCAACATGGTTCAACTACACTTTCCTACTAAGATCATCTGCAACCCTATTCTCCTTACCCTTGATGTATATGATCTCAAAGTTAAACTCACTAATTAAGGAAATCCATCTAGCTTGTCTGGCATTCAAATTCGGTGGGTCAAACAGATATCTCAACCTGTTGTGATTTCTCATCAACACAAACCTCCTGCTAAGAATTTAATGTCTCCACATCTTTAAGGCATGAATAATAGCCTCCAACTCAATATCATGAGTCATATTTTTATGCTCATGCTCATTAAATTTCCTAGACTCATAACTTATCACATGTCCATCCTGCATAAGTACTCCATCGATCCCTCTCTTGCAAGCATTTGCATGCACTAAAAATTCTTCATCCAGATTTGCAATCTTTAACACTAGAGCATTCATCAACAACTGATTTAGCAGTTCAAAATTGGTTGCACACTCCTATGGCCATTCAAAATTCTTACCTTTCCTTTGCAATGATGTAATAGAGTAGGCAATGCATGAGAACTTCGTGATGAACCTCCTATAGTAACCAGCTAACACCATCAATGATATGACTTCATCCACATTGCTAGGAGCTTCCCACTCCATGATAGCTCTTGCCTTTTCTAGATCTACTATGCATTCCTTGGAGACAATATGTGCCAAGTAGTGAACCCCTGTCTGAAAGAAACTACACTTGCTAAGCTTGGCATACAATTGATGTTCTCTTAGCAACCTCAACACTACTTCTAAATTCTCAGCATGCTCTTCCTCATTCTTAGAATATATCAGGATGTCATCAATGAATACAATAACAAACTTTTCCAGATAAGGGCGCAACATACTATTCATCAAGCACATAAGAGTAGTTGGAGAATTAGTCAAACCGAATGGAAATACAACAAACTCATAATTCCCATACCTGGTCCTGAAGGAAATCTTGTAGATTTCATCTTCTTTGATGTGTACCTGTTGGTATCCTGATCTCAAGTAAATAGAGAACACTGCTGCTCCCTTCAACTAATGGAATAAGTCATCAATCCTCGGAGATGGATATATGTTCTTGATCGTCACCTTATTCAGCTGCCTATAATCAATTTACAATTTGATAGTACCATCATTCTTCTTCACGAACAATACTGGTGCACCCCAAGGTGATACACTTGACCTAATGTATCCCTTATCAAGCATTTCCTTCAACTTCAACTTCAACTCTACAAACTTCAGTGTGCTCATCCTGCAAGGTTCCTTTGAAGCTATTGTTTCCCCTGGTACCAACTCAATATAAAAATACACTTACCTATGAGGAGGCAACTCTGAAATCTCTACTGGAAACAAATCATAAAACTGCTATAAGGTACGTCTTGAAGATTATGGCAAGTCCTTTTACAAGCTCTTCACTCAACTCCTATTGTTTTACACAGAAACAGTGGGTTTAGACACCATGCCATTCCCTGGCTCTTGAAGCTCTGGCTCTTGGCTCTGGCTCTTTGCTCTTGGTTCTCGCTCTTGGCTCTAACTCTGGCTCTTCAGCTCTAACTCTGGCTTTGGCTCTTCAGCTCTAGCTTCTTTCCGCTCTCTATCAGTTTACAGCCCTCTTTGGTTTTCACTTGACTTCCAAGTGACACCCTGCGCTTCTCTTTTTCCTTCTGTGCTGCCTCCTTAACTTCCTGCTTTGCCTTCACTTTCAGCAACAAAAACCCCAACAACACCCTCAGCAACAAACTACCACTCCTATCTCTATCGTTTTGTAGCTTTTAAGCCAAATTGGCGTTGTTGGTTCATTTTCCCTCTCCGGCTCTCTATCTTCCTGTTTTGGTCTACTCAAATCCCCTCTCTGAGCATTAGCAATCATTGCTAAATGCCCTCAAGGATGGATGCCACCTATTTTGTAACGGGAGAGTGCACCAACGCTTGAAATCCCCCAATATAGCCATTATCGACTTACATTGGAAAATATACCAAACACAGGAAAAATCCGTAGAAAACATTGTTCACCGGACTTCAAATTTTCATAAGTGCACTTTATAACATTATCGAGTCTGCCCTTAGTCGCTGTCGTAAGTCGTAATTGCTCATTCCGAGCTTTTCCTTTGTATTTATAAAATACATTAAAAACATTAAAAATCCCACCTATCGGACTTGAAATCATATGTAACAGTATTAATAAACCCTTTCGAGTCTGTAATATCGCATCGGCGAATTTTCTTTGTAATTCATTTAATAAACGAAATACATGAAATACAGAGAAATCCATCATTTGTCGGATCTCAAATGATATCAAATAGTGTTTATATTTGTTATCGGGTCCAGTTGATCACATCACATATATATATGTGTGTATGACCGCTCCTCTGTGTAACTCCGATTGTGATATCGTGATGCGATTGATCGCAATCACATATCGCTCATGCCCCAGGCCAGTGTAGCACTCTATTGTGGTCATCGATTGTGATATTTCTTCATTGCAATCGGCAATTGTAATGTTGCAATCGCAATAATCATATATTATGCTCCGATATCCTCCGATAGCCACCACTGATTGTGATTTCCGATCGGATCTGGACCATTGATCGGCTAGATCCGTCGGCTCCTGTTCATTGTCCCTTTGACCTCCGATGGGCTTGATTCTTGCTATTTTCTCATGTTTTTAAGGCCCGATAGTGTTATCCACCTTTTTCAAAACTTCTCCTTTTGCGACGGTTTTGACCTTTTAGGAAATTTAGAAGACTTAGAGGATTTTTAGGACCCATTTTCAAGGGATTTTGCCCCTTTTTCCAAAGGATATAAGCAGCTCATTTTATAATAACTTCTACATCCTAAGTCAGTTTTTGCCCATTCAAGTTGTAAGAGATTCAGAATGAGACGATCTCTGCAATGGGGCTAGTTCTAGGAACTTCCTTGGACTTTCATTTTTCCTCTATGAAGACCACTAGACTTAGGAGTCTATCCAAAATCAATTTTGGATCATTCTCTATTATAGTAGTACTGGTTCATGAGAAGGATGGATCATGGCGCATGTGTCCAGATTATAGGGAGCTCAACAAGCTCACTATTAAAGATAAATTTCCAATTCCTATCATTGATGAATTATTGGATGAATTGCATGGATCAATTTACTTCACCAAGTTGGATCTTTGTTCAGGATATCATCAAATCAGAATGAAGGCTTAAGACATTTTGAAAACATCATTTAGAACTCATGAGGGTCATTATGAATTTTTGTTCATGCCTTTTCGCCTTACCAATGCACCTTCTACATTTCAAGGTTTGATGAATTCCATTTTCAAAATTTTCCTTAGAAAATTTGTGTTATTATTTTTTGATGATATACTAATTTGTGACAAGTCTTGGAAGGATCATGTTCAACATGTTGACAAGGTGCTCAAACTATTGGAGGGGAAACAATTATATGCAAAAAGTTCGAAACGTTTATTTGGAGTACAAGAGGTGTAATATCTAGCTCATATTGTATCTCATGAAGGTGGTAACGTAGACCCTAGCAAAATTAAAACCATTAAGGAATGGAAAATCCCCACATCCATAAAGAATCTACGAGGATTTCTCAGGTTGATAGGGTATTATTGCAAGTTTGTTAAGAATTATGGCAGAATAGCAGCACCTCTAACAACATTATTTAAGAAAGATGTATTTTCATGGACTCTAGAAGAAACAAAGGCCTTTGAACATCTTAAAGAGGCAATGTACCAAGCACCGGTCTTAGCTACACCGGACATCACAAAAACCTTTATTGTGGAATTTGATGCCTCAAGAAATGGAATTGGTGTTGTTTTAATGAAATAAAAAATACCCATTGCTCTTGAAAGTTGTCCAATCAAAGTAAAGTATTTACACAAATCTATTTATGAGAAGAAAATGTTGGCAATATTACATGCACTTAAAAAATGGCGACCCTGCCTAATGGGAAGACACTTCAAAGGTAAAAACAGATCATGATTGTCTTAAATACTTTTTAGAACAAATATTATCTTCAACAGAGCAGCAAAATTGGGTCACAAAGATGTTGGGTTATGACTTTGAAATCATCTCAAAAAAGGGAAGCAAAATGTTGTGGTGGATGCACTCTCAAGAAAGAATGAGGATGTGGAAGCATTTCTTTGCGCCATTTTTATTATCCAACCAAATTCGATAAACGAAGAAAGGCATGAATGGAAGAATGATGAAGAAGTGTGGGCACTCATTCAAAATTTACAACAAGATCCCAATACATCTGATACATTTAGCTGGAAAAATGATTCTTTATGGTACAAAGATCGGTTATACCTATGTAAGAATTCCCAACACAAGCAAAAGATTCTTATGGAATTGCACACCTCTTCCTTAGGAGGGCACTCAGGATTTCTAAGAACTTACCACAGGGTTAAGAAGGATTTTTTTCGAGATGGCCTTAAATCGGATATTCAAAAGTTTGTGGCGGAATGTTTGGTTTTCCAACAAAATAAAGTTGAAACAATTTAGACCCTAGGTCTATTACAACCATTATCCATTCCAAGCCAATGTTGGGAGGAGGTTTCAATGGATTTTATCACAGGTTTATCCAAGTCTGAAGGAAAGAGTGTTATCATGGTGGTAGTTGATAGACTTACAAATTATGCACACTTTTGTGCATTATCTCATCCATTTAAAGTGAGTACAGTTTCTATTTCATTTATGGAAACAATTCAAATGCGACATGGAAACCCAAAGATTGTTGTAAGCAACAGAGATCCCATTTTCACTGGAAATTTTTGGACAAAATTATTTTCTTGTCTTGGTACTCAGTTAGCTCATAGCTGATCTTATCATCCTCAATCTGATGGGAAAACTGAGATAG
>APFE030490536.1:0-52697 GCA_000404065.3 Pinus taeda
CCGTTCGAGCAGCCTCGTCCGCTTCTTCGAGAGATCACGTCCCAGTTGGAGCCACATGTTCCCCACCACTTTGTGGATGATATCCCCAAGCGAAATTTTTCTCTATGATGAGCCTCAGTCGACAACCCCTTGATGCCTCCTACTAGCTCGTTGTGCCATTTCTCTGTCACCTGAGCCAACCATGTGGTCCCTCACCCACCTGTATTGATCATATATTTGAAGGTGGGCCTCCCGAACCTAAAGTTATGTCTTGTCATTTGGTAATTGAGTGTTGGGTTTACTTATCATGGATATTTTTGGGTATGGATTGATGGGGGAATTTGGCAGAAAGAGTTGGCTTGGTTTGTGCTCCTTCCCTCTTGATCTCTTTTGGTTGTTACTCTTGGATCTTAGTCCTGTGGAATCTCCTTTATTGACCATTCAATTATAGGGTGGTACTACTTGGGAAACCCCAACTTTGGGTGCGTGGTCCCGCTCCTTTATCCGCACATATTACTCCCTTTCCACTCATTATATCCCCAATTCATCTTTTCTCCCACCAAGGTCCACATAGGGCTAGCCTCCCTATCCCCTTGCCCCCACCTTGGGTCAGGCCTAGAATGATGCCCCGGAGGTTGAAGCAATTAAAAGAAAAACTAAAAAGCATAAATGGCCACATTTAACAGGAAATTGTACCACAAAATGCAAAAGATAGTCGAGACAAAAATAATTAGCATGTGGGAAAAAGCCATTATATGAGCTTTACCCCAATCATTGGCCATCACCCTGGTTCCATGGGCCCTAGATAAGCCTCCTATCATTCAGGAACCCATGATTGTCCCAACACCTGGAGGGCAATGAATCTACCTACCTAAAAGGGGGTAATCATTGCTATATCTTACATATCATGCTCTTGTCCTTTGAGCCCGGAGCAGTTAATTAAAGAAAATTCATAAAAGGCAAAAGGTATATGAAGAAGGGTGGAAAAATTAAGGTCAGGGCACCTCATGTACCACGATTGCTCCCTCCTATACATTACATGCCTAGGTGTGGGCTTCCCCTTATCTAGCTACCCCTATGCCCCACTATGTGGCCCAAGATTGCCCCTCTCACTCCCTATTCCATTCAACTTATTTGTCACTTGCCACCCCCATTAGAGGGATGTACCTTGGACATATTATCCCCTTTAAGGGTTGAAACCACCTAATAAGGTACTTGGCTAACCCCCTTTGGAGCTTGGAGGCATTAGCACATGCCAAAGCCCACTACGGAAGGGCATGCCATTATGAAGTGCCCACATTGTTATCCATGATTTGTAAGCTTTTTACCTGATTATTTTAATGACTAGTTTACTGGAAGCCTAGGGGACGCATTAGATCTTATGCAGGATTACAGGTGGTTTCCATTTGGGTTTGGTTTCCCTAGATGGGATCCTAACCCCCAGAGGTCTTATTGGTTCTTACTTGTGGACATTTATGCCTTTAACCCCTTTTTTATTGCATCAACCTCTTGTGGCATCATTCCCAGACCCGACCCAATGTGTGGAGAAGGGGAAGGGCATGCTAACACCTTGTGGACCAAATGGACAAATGTGGACCCAAATGGGGAAAATGTGAAAAGGTATTGTAATAAGCGAAGGGGAGTGAGACATATGGTATCAGGAAGCGAGACCACGCAACCAAAATCAGGGTTTCCCATGTAGTGCCCTTCATAAAGCTACTAGCCAATAAAGGAGATCCCAGGGGACTAGGATTCAGGATTAACCCCGAGTTAAGGCAAGGAAGCAAGACTACAGTCAAAGCCCTTCCTCCTTCCAAGTCACCAGCAATCCATATCCAAGTGTGCCCAAGAAAAAAACGCATATGCACCCAATTACATAACGAAAAACCATAACTTTAGGATTGGATGGCACACCTTCAAACAGGGCGAGGAGACATATGGTTGGTTCAGGTGGCGGAGATAAAGTAGCACATCAAAGCTATCAAGTGGCTGTCAGGGGCTGTCGTTGTTGGCTAAAGAAAAATGTGTCAGAAGGAAAATCTCTCCAAAGGGGTACCCACTTTTGGGTGGAATACAGGGGCAGTATTGATGTAGGGAGGACACCCTATAACTTATGAGAGTCGAAGACTCTGGGATTACGAGAGGTTGTACTCCATCTGTGAAAGGAGATGTTGGCCATCATGCATGCATTGGCCAAGTTCAAGCAATATCTTGTAGGGAATCGGTTCAAGGTGAAGACTGAGCACAACAGTCTACAATTCTTCTTAGAGTATAAGGGACTTAATGGCAAGCAGTAGAAGTGGGTCAATAAGATCCAAAACTACGATTTTGAGATTAAGTATGTCTGGGGGAAGCATAATGTGGTGGTTGATGCACTTTCTAAGAGACCTCCAACACTCTCTCATGGATGTTGCACAGGATACGGCTTTTCGAGATGACACGTGCAGGGTCATGGATGATATCATTTACTACAAGAACCAGATTTATCTGGTTCCTAGTTCTCAGCTTTGGGAGAAGGTCCTAAAAACAGAACATGATTCACTGTTAGCAAGGCATCTCAGATTCCTAAAGACTTACAGGGCAGTCAGAAAGTGTTTTACATGGAGGGACCTCAAGAAGAACGAGCTACGATATGTGCAAGAATGCAACACGTGCTAGAGTAATAGGGTAGAGCACACACACCCGATAGGATTACTTCATCCTCTACCTATTCCGACGCGGAAGTGGGAGAGTATCTCCATGGATTTCATCACAGGGCTCCCAGTTTTTCAAGGACGAGATTGCATCTATGTGGTGGTGGACAGGTTGACGAAGTTTTCCCATTTCTTTGTTATTCCCCCTCGGTATTCAACTTCACAAGTAGCCGAGTTGTTCTTCAGGGAGGTGTTCAAACCCCATGGTCTCCACAAGACCATTAGAGATTGGGACAACAAATTCATGGTGGGATTTTGGCAAGAGCTCTTGAGACTGGTGGGGACAAAACTCACTCTCAGCACTAGCTACCACCCTCACACAAACAGGTAAAGATAGGTGGTGAACAAATGGTTGGAGGGCTACTTGAGGAATTATGTGACAAGGCAGCAACGAGCATGGATGAAGTGGCTACATCATGGGGAGTACTGCTACAACACCACCTATCACATGTCCATTGGTATGTCCCCTTTTCGAGCTCTTTATGGTTATGAAACTTTACCTTTTGCTGACATGGTGTTTGGATATAGCAAGGCCCCAAGGTCCAAAGATTGGATCCAAGAGAGCCAAGAGATACTTAACGCTCTCAAGGACACTTTGCAGACTACACAAAATCAGCAGAATATTTATGCAGATTGCCACTGAGTTGAGAGTCAATTTGAGATCGGGGACATCGTCTATTTGTGCCTACAACGATACAGGCAATCAACTCTCAAGCAGAAGGGGGCTGAAAAACTCAAAAACCTCGTTTCTATGGACCATACAGGCAGAGCGACTAGGCATGTAGGGGAGGTGGCATATGAGTTGGAGCTCCAAGCAAGAAGCAAAGTGCATAATGTGTTCCATGTGTCTTGCCTGAAGAAGGCATTGGGACAACAGGTGACAGCTTCAACAAAGCAGTACTAGATGAGTAGGGACATCTAGTACTGGTCCCAGAAGCCATTTTGAAGGTGAGAGAGAGGAAGCTTAGGAACAAGGTCATCAAGGAGTTCTTGGTCAAATGCAAAGACTTACCTCAGGAAGATGCTACATGGGAAGGTGAGCAGGTATTATAACACCCACCATTCCAGTTGCTTAAAGACAAGCAAATTTTGGTGGGGAGGATTGTGTATCCCCAATATCATAATTTGCTCAAGTGTAGCACAATTTTACAATTTTAGCATTAGAGGGGGATTTTGGCAACTCCTAGTGACTTAGGAAAAGTGGTTGGAGTAGGCCCCACATGATTTTTGGAGGCAAAAGGAGGCACTGCGCACTAGGAGAGAGAAAAATCAAATCTTTAGTGGGGTGTGAGGGCCACCAAGGGAGACCATTTGAACCACCAAGGGAGACATTCGAACCGCCAAGGGAGAAGGATCAGATTAGTGGATTGTGGGGACAACCAAGGGAGGCTAAGAGGGTTGGACTAATAAAGAAAGCAAAGAAGAATTTCTCACTATCCTTTGACTATCTCACTTACACAATTCTACCTCTCTTGGAACTGTTTACCACAAGAGTTAGAGTGTTGTTCAGCACAGGAATTTCATGTGAAATTCCACCCCATTCTTCGAAGAACTTCGACTGTCAACCTTGTTGGGACAAAGGGGGGTTTACCTCTGGGCACCTACAGGGCTACATTGCAGCAAGACATCAAGTTCTACGCACTTCCTGGGCGCAGAGGTAGTTCATGTATCACATTTTGGGTTCAGCTATAGTGGGATGGAGGATTCGGCTAATTGCAGGTGAATTTTTCTATTTGGTGTCAGAGTTTTGGTGGTGATTTTGCAAGGCTAGAGTGCAACAATTTTGTGGGTCGAATTTATCTTCTTTTGGAAGTCTGTAGAGGCTACTTGACAAGGTAGGAGAAGAGGAGGGTTCAAGGAGCCAAGGGCTGAAAAGGATGGGTTTATGGAGGATCCATTCAGTGTTGGATTTGGGGCTTTAGCTACAGTTCTTACAACTAGCCAGAAAGTCACTTACACCTCTTGGAGGGTTTTCTTGTCACCCGAAACTAGCCCAAACCCTTCTTGGGTTTTTATGGGTATTCGAAGGAGAGCCTGCAGCTAAAGTTTCAAAATTTTCTAAGCAATGTACAAGGAAAAATCTTTAGTTTCAATGGGCAACCAACAGTAGAATTTCTAGGCAGTGTGCATTTCCATTTTGGAGCCATTCCAACATTTGGTTCAACGAGATTCCACCTAGGTTTTGCATAGCTTTCTTAGCAAGCCCAGGTTCCATCATTTCTACTCATTTCTATGTACTCAGATTCCCATAATTAATAAAATGGCTCAGTTGTTCTGCTTATTTTCTTTGGTGTTCTGATGTGGGTGCTTGGTTTTAAATTTTATATTGTAATTCCTAGTTAATAATCATGTTATTCACTATTAATTTCCTAGTAGGAATATTACATGGTTGACAATATTGTTGCCAAAGACAGTGAATAATTCTACGCACATAGCCAATACTAATCTGCAGACAATAGGTTTGGCAGAGTAGCAGAGGGAGTTGACAAGATTCAGGGTAAACACTTTCCTCCTAACAAGTGAGTGTTTCAACTAGGGAGAACTCCATCCGCTGATCCATATGTCTGAACCATGAAGAAAAAGAATTGATCAAGAATGTCTCATACCATTCTCTACTGATCCAAAGTCAGTTTTATTGATCCCAGATCAATATCACAAGAGAGTGTCCCAAACCACTCATACTGATCTCAGATCAATGGAGGTCATCCTAGCATAGGGAGTACGGTAGATACAACGTTGCGTCCATCGATAGTACTGCTATGGTCCCTAACCCCAATTCCCTGCTCATTGATCAGATGAGAGGTACTTCCCATGAGTCCCAGACTGCGTGGGTAGGATGCCTCGACAAGAGAACCAATCATCTTGTCCCTAAGTCGCCTCGGGGTATCACAGGGGAAGGCTGAGCCATTCACCCTGTACATAGCGCACCATTAGGGGAGAGTGAGTCACCCTATCGTCGCGTGTTGCTCTAGTAGTACCCCAAGCCCCCCGGAGCTCCCAGAGCTCAATGTATGCAACATCAACGACTCCAAGTCATTCGGGAAAGCCACAAATTTCACCTTCCCCTGGGGCTTTGACAGAATGTCTGAGACCTGTACATCAGTCTCAATGTGATGGAGCCTCCTCGCTCATTGACGTACCATATCCCTGATAAGGTAGTATCTGATGTCTATCTGCTGGAGCAATCATAGAATACAGGATTCATCAACAATCGAATCCCCCCCCTGGTTGACACAGAAGATCACCGTGGTATCCATCATGTGTACAAACAGCTCACTGAAGAGCTCCTGCAACTAGGCAGCTTCACACGAGATCATACTTGTAGCTATGTATTCAGTCCTAGCGGTGCTCAAAACAACCGTCTTCTGCCTCCTGCTCATATAGGATATCGAGCAAAACCCAAAGAGAATCAGCACTTAGAAGTGCTCTTGAGATCCTCCACACTACCTACCTAGTCAGCATTCGAATAATCATGCAGCTTCATACTTCGGGCAGTGTATCCCAATCCACGAGAGATTGTGCCCCAAAGGTATCTCGGAAGATTCTTAGCAACAATCCAGTGAGGCTCCACCATATATGAGCTCATCATGCTAATAACTGCAAAACATATCTTTGGACGGAAGTTCACCAAGAACTACCATATAACTTATGAAAGTTAAGATCCTCGAGGTAGTCATGGGCTTGCAGTTTACCATTCCACACTCGAAATCCAACTCCCTCTTACTTCTGCAAATGAGAGGGTCTGCACATGTCAAAAATAGGTCGTCCTCAGAAGGTGTTGGTATGAGAGGTCTATCATCCACAACCTTTGAGCAATGGTTTGGATCAGCTTCACTCCTAGTGAATCTCAGCTTCACTCCTAGTGAATCTCAGCTTCAGCACACAGCTATCAATCCTCTCATACTAAGCCCAGGGTGTTTTGCTTCAAGCCATAGAAGGCTTTCTTCCACTTGCACACATGAGATTCCCGATCATGAATCTCAAACCCCTCAGGTTGTTCCAAACCTGTGGACCTGCTACATGGGGGAATGGTCCCCTTGTAAGATTTTCCTTCGGTTCATCTCAAACATGTACCTTCATGCTCTTCTTGAATTCAGGCATCCCTGTCACCATCTGACTCACATCGGGTATGGCCCCATAATAGACCTCCGATGCTATAGATGAGATGTGTCAATTGACATGGTCCCCAATGGACCATCCTGCAACTTGATACAAATTGCCAACCCAGAACCCATGAGTAAAAGCATCTTTGAAAATTTTCAAACACGTACCTTTCCATCGATGAATGCCACCCTGAAACCTTTGAAACCAGGTTCTTGCAATCAAGTACATAAAAGAGATTCTATAAATGAATCGAGTTACCCTCATTCAATTGACGGATAAACATTTCCTACACCCTTTCCGGGATAAGTGGCATCAGCTCCAAGTATAATCCCACGACTGTTTCCATCTCTTACCAAATTCGAGAGAGCACCCTTCTATCTGATGGAGTGCCTTGAAGCACTACAATCAATAAGCCAGATTCCCAGAGAATCTGAAGGAGAGGGCCAATACAAGATAACACTTCTTTATCTTATTAGAAACAACATTTGATTCTTCATACCTGGAGTTCCTTGCTTTATCTGAAGAGTCGGTCATTTCCTTGATGACCTGCATTACCTGGCATTCCTCCGATCATTGAAGATGTCCCTGGAATTATTGTTATCGTCATCAAGTGATGTGTTCGTACCTCAGACACTCCTTCGCATAATGGCCAAACTTATTGCAAACAAGGCATCTGCCTTTCCTTTCACCCTGAGATCCAGACTTCCCATTGAAGTAATCTGTAGGTACTAGGTAGGCCATCGGAAGCTTCCGCTGCGCCATTCTAATAATGTTCTCTGCTTTGAATTCACCCTTGGCAAATTTGAAGAGGGATGAGGAACCCATTGATCCTTTTGTCCTTTCCCAACTGTCTTCGGTGATTGCTCTTTCACTCTTGCTTGGGCATTGTCTTCACCTCAACTATGATACCATGTTAATTTTAGGTATGTTCTATGCTTAGAGCAATTTATTTCAATTTTCACAGTTAGCTCAATATCTTTTCCAAATTAGTTATCACATCAGCATTAAAGTAAACTACACATAGCACATAAACGTAAATCGCAGAAGATGTGGCGCTAGCCAAGTACAAACCCCAATGTGGGGAACCCTTGATCAATTCTTCTTATATGTTCTTCAATAGTTCAGCAGAGAGAGAGAGAGATAGTACATTTACAATAGAAGTCAACACTTTGACTTATCTTAGATAAGAGCATAGATCATCTCTAAGAAGATGATACATGAGATCAGTTGAAGACATGCTGCTTCAACTGATTCTCCAAGGTGACTCCTTCACCTATCATCGCGTTGCATCTCATCATCATGCTACACCATGTTGCACCGATCATCACAATGTTGGACCTCATGACTACTGCACCTAATGTTGCACTGTTGTCCCATGTGCCATGGTTGAACCATGTTGTCCATGCTTGTTGTCTCATTGTTTGCTTGTTGTACCTTGCATGCTTGTTGTACCTTACTTGCTTGTTGTCCCTTGCATGCTTGTTGTCCCTTACATGCTTGTTGTCCCTTGCATGTTTATTGTCCCTTACATGCTTGTTGTCCCTCATACTGCACCTTATTGCAGCGTTCATCATCACTGTGTTGCACCCTTTTTACAATGATGTCACACCTTATTATATCATGTTGTTGCACTTACATCAGTTCACTGTTAGAGGATTCTTTGATTGCCACATTGTTGGATTTGTAAGGGTATTCTAACAGTTGTCGGGATAACCTTCACAACATCTGTCCCAAGGAAATGATCACCCTTCTCCAGCATTCCTAAACCACACATTGGCTTGTTATACCCCAACAGTCACAACTAGCCCTTACGCCCTCCTTGCAGCGGTAGCCCTTTCCAAGGGTTCTATCCCCACGAAACAGTCCCTCATGCCTTCGACCCTCAAGAGCAGTCTACAGCATCCAAGACAGCCTCTAGGCCTCCACCAAAGTGACCCAAAAACAAGCTACTGCTCCAGTAATTAACTTGGCCTCCATTGAGGAACTCGGGCCACCTCCACACTGTCTAAGATCCTTCCTCTCTTGCTGCAGTTAGAGCTTTCATTCTTCCATAGACTACATTAAGGTTCTAGGGCATCCATCTAGGGTAGAGACCATTTTCTAATTTTTGTTGAGGGCTTACATTGTTTCCCTTCTTGACTACATATACCTCTTCTTCGGTTATGTTAGGGCTTCTCAAAAGGGCATAGTTAGGGCTTCTCAAAAGGGCAGCGTTAGGGCTTCTCCATAGGGCAGCGTTAGCTCTTCTCCATAGGGCAACGTTAGGGCTTCTCCATAGGGCAGTGTTAGCTCTTCTCCATAGGGCAGTGTTAGGGCTTCTCCATAGGACAACATTTAGATCTCTCCTCCATAGCTGCATTGAGAGCTAGATCATCCTCCTTAGGATTGTGTTAGGGCTACTTCCTCCCAGATTTCTCTCACACTAAAACCCAAGACAAGTGGAGAGAAATCGAGAGAGAAGTTGTGTGTAAAATGACTCTCAAGTCATCTCCTTTTATACTAAAACGTTGAGCACATGAGGGGTTTATTTGGTTGTTAGCCGACCTTGACAAATTGTCTTATAACACAAATAAATTCATAACTCAGTGAATACTAATCGGAATCAGATGATCTTTGGATCAATCCTACCTCTCGATGAGAGGGATCCAAGAAAAATATTAGCTACCATAAATAAGATGACCAACATGAAATTTGGCCCTAGTTGCCAATTTTAACAAAGAGTCTCAAAGAAAACTATTGAAGGAAGAGAATTTTTGACTGGGTTTTCCCCTCGAGAGGGATTTTTCCCTAGCATAGTGCCTACATCTTGTGTCTTGTGTTTTTGTGATCTTCATACACATAATATGGTAATTGTTTGATGAAATATAAGATAATAAAAAAGTAAAAGAAACCAACATAACTAACAAGTAATTATCAAGAAAGGGGAATCAAACCCTAATCTACTTGCATTGATTTCTAAACATGGTATCAAAGCTAAGGTCAAAAAGATTGAAGCTCACTTCGTTGGCTTGAAGGAAAATGATTACTCCCTCCATGATAAGAATGGGATTCAATACTACAAGCATCAAAAGGACCTTCCACTACTTATTCAACAAGGTCAAAAGTCAAGGGTTCTTGGCTACACTTACAGGTTCACTTAATGATGATAATGCATGGATTATTGACAGTGAAGCATCTAGGGAAGAGTAAACAACTTCACACTCTATCAAAGGAATCATCTTCTTATACACTGAAATTGGGAGACAACAAAAATTATGCTAATAGAGGTCTGGGATCAACATCATTGAAGCCAGAGAATGGAGCTAAGGTGAAGGAGGAGGAAAAGACAATTTAAGGATCTATTGAAATTAATCTAAGGAACCTCAAGAAGTTGATTAAAGAATCACATAAGGAGACCTTATAAGGAAAGAAGCTTACTATCTTCAAGGACAATAAAGAGAACAAATTGGAAGAATCATTCAATTACAATGCTTGGAAGAAGAGGATAGATCTCATCCTCGAAAAGTTTTGGATCTAGTAAAAGGAAAAGTGAAGAAGTGTACAAAGAAATCAAGAAAGAAGGGATAGGGATCAATCAAACTTTGCCAAAGAAGTTTCACCAAAGAAGAACATGATGGAAGGACCCGAAGTCAAAGACATATTTGCTAGGAACTCTTAGGGATCCCCTGCATCCCTCAAGCTTGAAAGGAGCCTTACCAACTTCCAAAGATAAGTATCTTACTCCTTGTATTGTCTTTTATATTCGGTTTCCCTTACATATCTAAGTTTGTTTATATTAAATACTAATCACATCTAGTCATATTTTTGTCTAGAAAAGACTTGTTAAGAAACGAGAGGTATGTTTTGAATTACAAGTTTTGCTCTCTCCATATTCATTCTTGATAATCTATTATTAACATCTTTTTGTCTAACTTCCCTGAATCTTAAAGATTCTTGATTGGGTGATTCATCAATAGATATATCTACCCTCCTCATATCTTTGATTACTCTTGTGGAACCCTAGAAAAGTTCACTGTGAAAACCCTAACTTAAGGGTATGTCGTTGATCATGTGTGAAACCCTAACCTACTTAGGGTTATTGTTGAAATAAAATGTTTGATGATTTGTTGAAGTCTAACGTAACTGACTGATGCTTTGATGATGTTTTGTTTGGGGTTTTGGTATGGTTATGGAAACCCTAACTTGTTAGGGTTGAATGGTGATGTCTGAAATTCCAAACCTTTGCAGTATTGATAATATAGGCTCTGTTATGTCTTGTATCGAAACTTAGATCATTAGGGTTTGGTAGAGTGTATATAAGCAAGACCCTTATTATGTCCTAGAAATGAAATCCCTGGCATGCGTGTGTTTGTTCGATCAAACCCTAGTCTAACCAAGTATGTTATGTGTCTGACTCTTATTGATATTTCTGTAGTCGAGTTTGACTAACACATGTTATGACATGCTTGTGCATGATGATCGAATCCTACATGTATGAGTTGACCTAATTGTTGATGGTCATGAGTCCTAGGGTTTGGAACTAAGCCCTAGTCGAAGTTTGATTCTCTAGGATGATAGTATTTGTAAATTCTAGGGTTTTGTAACTAAACCTTAGTAGAAGTCCAAATCTCTGATATATAATGACTATGTGATAATTTGAGATTTCTGTAAGATTGTTGAAATCTGAGTTCTAGTTATGACTGATGTTTGATTAAGAAAATCTAGGGTTTGCAACAAACCCTAGTGGAAGCTAGTCATGTTGTTAACCGAGTGGTGATTGGTTTTGATTGCTAAATCTCATGTATGAAATCTAGGGTTTGTATGAAATCCTAGTGGGAAGTCTAACATATGAATTCTGAAAGTTGTTAGATACTTTGTAGATCTATATTTGTTTGAATTGTTTCTAGGGTTTGCTATATGTTGTAGTAGGGTATGTCATACCTTTGGAAGAAATATTGAAACCCTAGATGTAATTAAAGTTGTTATGATAAAGTAGTCTATGGTTTATGATAAAGTCCCTAGCAAGATGTTGAAGAGTATGTATCTCTTGTTTGTGAGTTTGGGCATCTGATATATATAAAGTTGAATGCTTCCATGATTTTGATATGGTTAACTTCATGCTTCTACAAATTTGGTTGTACTTGCTATCTAAGTTGTGTAGGTACGTGATCTCAAGATAATGAAGATGTTCGTAAAGAAAAGTTTATCTGATAAGCATGATGTGAATGGTGATGGTAATGATAACTCTGATGAGAAGGATGGAAGCCACGAAAGATTCTTCAATGTCATAAAGAAGTAGAACTCACTAAGTTAAGAGGAAACCTAGATGAAATCTCACTAGGTTAAGAGGAAGCTTGAATGAAAGAAATCTCCCTAGATTGAGAAGGAGCATGGATGAAAGAAATCTCGTTATAATAAGAGGATGGTTGAGAATATTCCTTACACAGGAATGATTAGATCCTCTCTGATTAAGAGGGAGTGACAGATATGGTTCTCTACTTCATGTGTCATGCACTAGACTAGGACTAACAGCCGTAAGTTTTAGTGAAGGCCATGAGTGAGAGAAGAAAATTGGAGGATATATTTATAAAGGCTGTTAAGATAAGAAAAGTCGAATCAATTTATGAAATATGTTGTTGCATGAGAAGTAGGAAAAGAAATTGCACAGTTGAGGAAACTTCTGTCATAATTCATTGGGAAAACTCTAAGTCCTACTACGGAAAGTTGAGAAGCAACATCAAGTTGTCCAGAAGATCTCAGAGGTTTGTATTTGATTATGTACATTTGAAAGTGTATAACTGATTGGGGTTGTGTTCGTACAGGTAAATCTCTCGCAGTTTTGATAGTATGTTGGTTACCAATCAATTTGATCAGGAGAGATTTGTTGAGGCTTTGCAAGTGAAGCATTGTCCGGGAAGACCTCTGGCCGACACTTTGTGTTGATGTCTAGGTCCCAAAGTAGGGAGGGTGGCGTTGGTCATAGAGTTGCGACCCCAAATACGCACCTAGGTCCCTAGGTTGGTGGTTGGCAAGTTATGAATACATCCCTAGTTAAAAGGGAGTGTTGAAGAATGTAACTAGGTTCAGACTTCATTAATGTATTTGAGTCATCATGTAATGTACTTGTCAAAAGAATAAAATAAATAAATTAATTAATTAATAATAATTATTATTATTATTATGACTTATTAAAGCATGGGTTTCATGCTTGGGTCATCATGCTTTAGGTCAAAGTCCCCATTGAGGACTTCTAGGACTTATTCTGAGTTAATAAAGTCATTGTACAATTAAAGAGACCCTTCTTGGGCTTTGGAATTGTGTAAAAAGATTTATTATTGAGTAAAATATGATTTATGTAACCTCCACACCAAGTCGGCCTAATGGAGATCAAGTCGGCCTAAAGGAAACCTATTTGACCTCACCTGGAGCCTATAAAACAAAGGAGATCTCATCTCAAGCAAGTTCAATATCTCTAGTGAAGCTAGAAAAAGTGCAAGGCAGATCAAGGAAGTCAAAAGAAGTGTGAGTTGGATCAAGTTCAAAGAGAAAAGGAAAATTGAAGTTTTGGTGGTACTCTCTCTCTCTTCCGTGCCCTAGTTTGGGAGATCAAAGTCTTTCAAGTGTTGTTGTTGCCAGTTGCTGCCTAATGTCGTAAGTTGTTGCATAGTCGAAGTTGTTGGGGTGGAAGTGTTGCTGCAAAAGGGTCGAAGATCTAGAAGGGCTAACTTTGTGTGGAGGGAAGGTTTGGTCTATGTCTAGGTTGAAGAGTCTCAAAGGAAACTATTGAAGGAAGAGAATTTTTGACTGGGTTTTCCCCTCGAGAGAGGTTTTGCCTGGCATAGTGCCTACATCTTGTGTCTTGTGTTTTTGTGATCTTCATACACACATAATATGGTAATTTCTTGATGAAAGATAAGATAATAAAGAAGTAAAAGAAGCCAACATAACTCACAAGTAATTATCAAGAAAGAGGAATCAAACCCTAATCTACTTGCATTGATTTCTCAACACATACAAATTCAAAAACTGATCTAATTTAAAGAATTCCAAAAGTGTCATAAACAATAGTACAATACTACTGACAATGCAATGCATTAAAACTTTTAATAGTATAATACTACTAGCAATGCAATGTATTAAAAATTTTAAGCCTAAGGTTACTTTGTCAGCAACAAAGAAGAGCACTAGAAATTTTTCTAGTGTGTAAACCTTTTCTCTGGACAATTACCCTTGTATTTGAGTTATTACATTTAGGTTTCAAGTAAATCAAAATTTTGCCTCCAGGTTTGGCTAAGAAAAGAAAAGTTCTTGTGACACTTCACATGAAATGAAATAAAAAGATGTAAAGAAATATTTTAAAATAGTCTAGTCAAAGTATTTCAAGTCCAGGCCCAAACCAATCATTCTTCCCTTATAAAAATCTGATGAACTACGAAAATGTTAACTTTTGTCCACTTAAAGATGTATAGGTCAGGTTGTCTTAAAACCCTAAAGTGCCATCACTTAAGTAAGATGTGCCTAATTAGATGATGAGATACTATGGTATAACTCACACTATTTAAAAATAGAAACAAATGAATATAGTCACCTAAGTGACTAGTACTCACTGCTTCACGTGAAATGAAATAAAAAGCATATGGTCTAACGAGGCAGAGGAGTTGCCCAGAAAGTTATAGAAATTCTGGTTATATTTAGAAAAAAACCGGCTAGGATTTTTGTAAATCCAAGTTATAGTTGTTAAACTTCAAAATTTTAATTGTTCTAGACGTTTTTGATAATGCTGAATCCATTTCCACCATCAAAAACATGATTCAAACACTGTATTTACAAGATTTTTTGAATTTTTTTTGCCCAAATTCCGGCCACTGTTGACCGTCCGGGCAATTCCTCCGCCTCATTAGACAACTCCAATAAACAGAGGTAAAGTAATACTATAAGATAGTTCAGTCAAAGTATTTCCAGTCCGAGACCTAACTAATCAATCTCCCTTTCTAGAAATCTAATAAAACTATACAAAGATTGAGTTGAATTTGTCTACTTAAAAATTTATAGTTGTGCCTTAAACCCAAATTGTCATTCTTTAACTAACATGTGCCTTGCTAGCTGATAAGATACTATGGTATAATTAACACTGGAGTGAAAAATGCAAAAGATGAATATGGTCACTAAAGAGAGTCTGAATTCCAGTTGCAAAAAATGCGGAGTATCTAATTAACCCTGTTAAAAAAAACAACTATCTAAATAATTCTTTAAACATTTATTGTCTATGTTTAAATATCAAAGAGGTGTCTCATTAACCCTGTTAAGATAAGATATCTAACTGATCAAGATGAGTATAGTCCCTAAAGAGAGTATGAACACCAGTAGCAAAAAATGCGCAGGAGTATCTAATTAACCCTGTTCAGAAAAACAACTGTCTAATTAATTCTTTAAAAATTTATTGTCTATGTTTAAATATTGAAGAGGTGTATTTATACATTGATTGCCTACGCATAAATAAGGGTAAAAATATTTAATTCGAACATGCATCGTCCTGTGCCACATGAGTTGTTGAAAACCGCTAAGTTAGACCTAAATCTAATTGATAGTATTTATTAGTGTGTGAAACAAAACAAGTGTAGCATTGAAAGAAACTTATACACATGTTCTGTCAACTCCTGTTCAAACCCAGGAGAAAGAAGAGGCAGACTACCTACCTTTTTCAGTGCCCTCAGAAGACTCGTAGTGAAAACAGCTAAAACATCAACCCTTGCAGTATAGTTTTCAACATCATCGAACAAGGCGATGTCACTGCCTCGGAAAACGAAATCACTGAAAGAAAACAAAGATTTATGCACCCTGTACCTTCAGTCCTCCCCAACCCTTCTATGTAACTTACTATGAAATGAAGAGGAGTGAAACGTATTTACCTGGAGGCTGACTGAGCGATGAATCCAGGATCGCTAGCTTGGTTCTCAGAGCTTTGATAGCATACCATACCAGCAGCTGCAAATATGTGCTTCTGGGGTTCCAAATATTGGAAAAACTCAATGTGTGCCTGTGGGGTTTCAAATATTGGAAAAACTCAAAAAAAATGGAACAAATGCAAAAACAATCCAGAAACCCTTCTATGTAACTTACTATGAAATGAAGCGGAGTGAAACTTATTTACCTGGAGGCTGACTGAGCGATGAATCCAGGATCGTTAACTTGGTTCTCAGAGCTTTGATAGCATACCATACCAGCAGCTGCAAATATGTGCTTCTGGGGTTCCAAATATTGGAAAAACTAAATGTGTGCCTGTGGGGTTTCAAATATTGGAAAAACTCAAAAAAATGGAACAAATGCAAAAACAATCCAGAAACCCCATCCCATCCCATCCCGGAGAAACATTTAGAAAACAACATCGGTAGAAACAAAGATAAAGAGAGAATTCAAAATTGAAGAGCAGAAACGCACATGAATTAAATAGAAACACATCGTAACAGGAAAAACAAAATATGAGGTCCAAAGAAGAAAAAGGAAAGGAAAACTGTTTTGAAAAATGAAATTGAATACATTCAAATCCAAAAAGAGCATGAGTGCGATATGAATTCCGAACACCATCTCGTCTGTTACGGGATTCAGAAATGTAGAATGTAGGCTGTAGAAGGGTTTAAATAGAAGGCCGAGGAAGCAAAAGCAAAAGCCGGTATCCACTTGTCCAACGGCTACATACAAAAGCAAAAGGCCTGCCCCACAACGCCTTCCTTCCTGGCTTTTGCTGTAACAAACAGAGAGAGACAGAGTAGAGTGAAAGTAGTAGTGATGTTAACGGTGTTAACAAATATCGTTTGCCATCCGGGCCCCTCCAGTCCGTCCCTGTGTTTTTAATTGGTCTCCACCCCTTGATGTCGGCCCAGAGTCAATCTCTGTCTTACTCACCTATCCACGACAGAACTTAATTTACGAAGTTTTGTTGAGACTTCTTGCATTTGTGCGTTTTAAGCGCACTCTTTGAAAGTCAGATGATACATAAATAAATACCTACGGATAAATTTGGGCTCCACTCAACCGAAACGCTGAAAACTTATATGCGAATGACTGGTTACATTGCACACTTACATCCTTATTCACCATTTTAAACTTTATAACGAAGGGTTTTTCGTACCAACATCTTCCACCTATATTGCAGACGCACTTAGGAGAATTTGGCGTGTTGTCATTGAAATTTATAATATATTTTAAGGCTTTCCGTGTTACTAAATATTTTTAATTAACAAAATTCTTGATACTCAAAATAATAATGTTAAGGTAATTTCAAATGTATTCTTGTTTAATAAGAAAAATAATCAATCTTAAATCAACTTGTCCTGACGATGAACCACACTAGTTGGTTCGAAATGCGTCGACAAATGATAGATCTTGTGATATACACCAAAAAATCTCTCATAAATCTTAAATCTATTTAATTCTGGATCTACCAAGTGGTGAGAGGATCAAATTTCTAGAGGTGCAAACTTTTTTACAATGAAAAGAGATTTGATCTCTCTCGACAATTGGTAGATTCGGAGTTTAAATGGATCTACGTTGATTTATTATGCCGTAAGGCTTTCCCCTCTAGGACGAACTTCCCTCGTGTTGTCACTATGCGTCGTCAGATCAATTGTTAGACGAGTAGATTGTGTTAAGTCGTTGATCTAAAACCCCATCACTGCTGAAACCCCCGAGAACACTATCGAGACCGATGAAAACAATTCGCATGGCACTGTCGATTTTAGAAGCCACCATCACCACCAAGAACGGTTCATGCAGTGTAAGAAACAGGGGGTTCCACTACCAAGCATTGATCTCCAAAACTTGAGAGATTTGCAGGTGCCAATAATGCCCCCATTTTGAGCACAATAAGCCCCTCCACGATGGTGAGCTTGATTTGTCTACGTCCAGTATTATTCAGTTGCAAAGGATAAGGCAGTTTGATTTGTCTGTGTCTACTATTATTTAGTTGGATACTTCGAACTCTTAGAAAAGATCAAGAAACAACCAAATTCGTCTTCAAAAGCACTCTGTTGCGATTATCGCTTTTGAAGTGATCAGAGACGATAAGTTGGGATTTTGTTATTCCTGTTTATGAGACGATTAAAATCGTGACAGTGTTCAATGTGGTGATGAAAAATGTGCCAGATATTCATGAGTATATGTATGTGTGTCTTTTCTTTGATGAGTGTATTGTCTTGGGTTTGTAGGCATGTTGGAATACCTTTTTTGCATTACACATGTCTACTTCTTATGGGTAGACGCTCCTGTTTTTTTTTCTAAGTAAGATTGATCTATTAATATAATACAAAAAAGGGTAATTATAGAGAGGCCTGGCCTCCAAAGTACTGAGCAACACCATCACAAAATAATTATGTCTAGCTGTGACTGCCCCAATAGAGGGGAAACCAGTCCATGAAGTCAAGAGGACCCACATATGGGTTAACAATTTTGACCAAAAAACAAAAAAGACATCTCAGACATTGCATAGACCAAATCATAAAACACAGACTTAACCGTAAACGCCCAGTCAGCATGAGAAGCATCCACTTGGCAAGAAAAAACGACACCTGGCTGCCAAGTGTCGAGGCTAGAGATTGTCCAGGGTCGATTCTTCTTCAACCCGACATGCATATTTGTACCAATCATCCACTCCAGCTGACATGGCCCCGCCTTGAGTTCGGCGGACGGCTGCGATGCTACCCGTGCCTGCATGCAGGCCAGACGTGTCGCCTCGTCGACTGCCAGAAGCCTGAGTGTCACCAAGATTGCTCCCCACAGCTTGCTGATTGCCAGCCAGCGCTTTGCCATGCAGGGTGGCTCTATCATCGTCGGGTTGTTGTTCGCCTGGGCTACAAACACCTCTGTTGCTTGGAGTTGCCCTGTTCAGCTCTTCGTTGTGTGCAGGCAGAGGTGCCAACGGGTCCATTTCTTCAAAGAATGTAATAATAACAGTAGCGGTGATTACGGGCCGGTTCAGAGTGCTACGAAAACGGAATTGAGTGATGTGGGGTGTTGGATGCAGAGGAAGGGGGAAGTTTGTTGTGTGAACTGTAGCGTCCCTCCGTTCAGAACCTTGGAGCTGAGTTCTTCCCCTTTCCACTTCGGGTGTCTGGATATCGGCCATGGAAAGAGCTAAATGGATTGGGATTGTCAGCTGAAGAAGCAAGGGAGACAGAGTCAGGGTTGGGAGTTGCAGGAGGGTGAATGCTTCCACCGCGAGTGCCTCCTCGCCTGCTTTGCATTCGATGACGAACCGTGGCAGGATTGAAGGTAAGGTTAGCAGCAAGGGAGTTGGTGGAATAATTGCATAGAGGATGGACAGAGGAGGTCTGAGCCAAAGCTAAGTTGCAGAGCCTAGTTTGAGAATAATGAAATCCGTTACCCAGATCAATACAACTTATCAGCTAGCAATGGTAGCCAGTTACAGTACGAGAGCATGGCTCTACGGCCTGCGGAGGGCAAACACAGTGGAGCAAGGGGGGAGGGATAACATAATGCTCTGCAAACGCCATAGCTATGAAAGAGGTGGAGCAGTCTTGGCCTTGGGACTCATTTAATGGCACCTGCAAGGTGCCTTGAATGCGCCTCAAGTGGGCTTGGGGGAGGACGCAAGCGGCCATGTGGCCAGCCCATCCGCCGCCCGACCGTCTTGTCGAATTAATTACCTAGATAATCACCCACATCTGGGTGGGTAGACGCTCTTGTTGATTGCAAGTTCTGCAGTTTTCATATTGTAGTGTTATCCCAGTTGCAAGTGATGTGTGTATTTTACTTTCCATGTCATTATCAAAGAGTTGTGTTTTGCCATACTATTTGTTGTACTTGTGTCTCGAATCGAATTTTAGGTTTCAAATATCGCCTTGTTGTATTTTGGGCCACAAGATGTGTGTGTGCTCTTTGCTTTCCTATTAGTTTGGTAGTGTCAAGCATTGCAACTACTTATCCCTTTTGGAAGAAAAGGATTGTCATCTCGATTGTGACAAATCCTTAGATTTACACAACTAAGCACTTCCCCTCACACAACTTACCCATAAATTTAGTATGTGACTCATCTCATCATCCAATCTAGGTATGCAGTCGGTTATGTCATGCTCAAAATGCACGAAACTATATGTTGGGATTCCAATTTTAAACATGATAGAAACTTTCAATTATCCTCCCCATATTTGTTCTCTGCAAGCTGAACCACGGCAAATATTTAGGTAAATGTTGCTTCTAATTCTACATCAAGGTTATCGTTGTATATAAAATTATTTTTGCAAACATATAATTTGTGTTGATTTACATTTTGGTAGGTCGATTAAAAAATTGTGAACATGGTTGTCCATAACTTGCAAGACATTGTTTGGTTTGTGAAAAATGAAGGTGAACACGATCATAATCAATAAATTTTCAGTGCAAAATGTTTGTGAACTATATATAGTTTTGTTGAACTTGCAAAATGTTTGCAAGTTATGTGGTTTTATTATTGTACTACAATTTATTGTGTACGGACATGTAGCTCTCATGTTACTAGAAGTTCCCATTTGTCTCATAGTTCAACTTGTGGTGACATGGGTTGCACACAGTATTTCATCACATATTGCAAATGCAAATGGCAACACATTAATAAAAACAAAACAATGTCAAGTGGGTCTTAGTTTAACAATTAAACAACTTATTATGAATTTTGAACCATCAATGACATGAAATATTACAATAAGATCTAAAACACATTAGAGTCTAGAACTTGATTGCTTCCCAAATAACTTCCTCAACCCATGGTTGTTCATTTCTATATCCTAGCCTTCTAGACTCAAAATTTGTGTTCAACATATGTAGGCTTTTCTCCTATACATATTTAGCAACATGTACATGTTTGTTCACGACAACCTACCTATTCAAAGGAAGTCATTTGTCAAGTATATTTGCCAAAATAACTTTGAAGTCTTTGAATCTGTCTCTTTTCTTTTGCTTCTTCTTGACCTATCTTCTCAGTTTGGGATTCTCTTGAACCCCTTTGTAACTTTTCTCTAAGGAGTTGCCTCTTTTAGGTACTCATCTTGTTTTTATTATTTATGTATTCTAGTCGCATTGACCTACTTTGGTCATGGATGGGAAAAAAAAATGTTTTTTGCTTCCAACATCTAAGTTGAAGAAGACATCTAGGCTTGGCAACTAAGTTACTATCTTGAATATTGTGTATAAGTTAAGGATTGGGCTTTGTATTACATGTTATCTAGTTTGTATCGACGTTTTGAAAAGGACAGACACACGTGGGCTTGCTTGCAACACACTTTTGACCATGTGGTCATGGCCTATATTTGTAGTTTATCTTAGTTGAATAGGAAATGTAGATTTAGTCCAAATACGTATTGTTATGTTCCTTGTGCATATGGAAATTATCAACAATAGGTAAATTAGTCTGGAGCATTTCCACTTGGCAAAAGGGAAGCTATAGGTGTCCTTTATTCACTATGCAAACTACAATGGAGTTTGTCTTTGTAAGCTAGTTTATGTCTTTGTTTTCGTAGTTCAAAACTCTTACAATATCTACTACTAATGACTAGGAGTAGTAACAACCACAATAATATAATAGAAGTTGTTCAATATTTTATTTTACTTATCTATTAAAAATTGTTAAATTGTGTAACTAGGGCCAAATTTCACTTTGGACAACTCATTTGGTGGAGATAGTTATTTCATTGAATGCTTCTTTTCGAGAGGACCAAAATTCACCTAAGGATCACTCAAATTGGACAAGGAGAAATATGTTTTTGAAGTGAAGCCCACACATATGAAAAATGTCAAGATTGACCTCACCACCATGTAGGTTCATGAAGCCTAACAATCATGTCTTTTGAGGCACATCAACTCATATAAATAAGTGTGACCTCAAACCTCATTCGACACATTTAAGTGCATCATTATATAGCAAATTCTCATCTAAAGTCGGTTGCACCTCGAGGAGACCAAGCAAGGAGGACGAAGAGCATGTTTCTATTTGTTTGAGCCACAAATCAGGGCACATCCTAGCGAAGGTAGAAGAGGGTAGTTAGAGCACTTCTAGGTGACTGTTTGGGGGTCGAAGTGATCAGATGCAGGGACCGAGTTTGATGGAGTAATTTTGGGTCATCATGTAGAAGGTTTGGGTGGCAGCTTCTTTGTTTAAGCAGGCTGCTAGCTCCTTGTAGCACTACAGAGGGGTCGAGCTCAGTGTAGACAACCACAAGAGGGTCGTGACCTCTATCTTGGAGGGTAGAAGGGTCAGACTTGTGCTAGAGAGGGAGCCGCAATTGTTGGTGCTTAATAGTGGAGCCCTAACCAGGGAACAAGCTAATGAGTTTTTCGAGAGTAATTACACAATGAATAAATAAATGTTAATTTATTTTAAAAGAAATTATTGTCGTAATCATTTCATGTCTTCCGTCATGAACATTATGGACATGTAAATGCTTCGTATGTCATGGCCATGCACATATATTCTAGTCATTCTCTACAAAAATAATATATTTTAAACTCTAATGAAAATCCATGCTTTCTATATAGTGGAACAAAAAATGCATAAATTGATTTATCATTAAGAAAGCGACTAACATAATTTGACGATTGAAATCATATGCTTAATTTAACTTGACTAAAGAGAAACTTTGCTACATATCGAGCATTAGTATTGGAGCATGTACTTTGACTTCTTAAAAAATCATTTAGATGAAAATAAGTTTGAAAATTAAATATTCCAGACTCTATTATAATAATGAGATAAAAAAAGTACTTATTCTATGAAATTGGCTCATTTATTAGCCTTCATTGTAAGAAGGGACAATGCAAGTGTTGGAACATGAACATATTTAAAAATCGAAGGTGGTGAAGAAGTTGATTTTTAAGAAGGTGAAGGAGTTGGGGCTTAAGAATATGCATAATTTTGGGAAGGCTTTGGTCGCTAGATGCATATGGAGGCTCATATCAAATAAGGGTATGTGAAGCCAAGTTATCCTCTAAAAATACATTGAGCCTAATTCATTAGAATACAATCCAAGAATACTCATATATAATTTGTTGATATGTTGGAATGCCATTGTCCAAGCCTTCCCTCTTGTGCAGAATTGGCTACTGTGGGAAGTTGGTAATGGAGAAAGAGTAATGGGTAGGAGCTAATCCTTCCTAGTTTTGGAAGTGGAGAAGATTATAAAGTCCTTGAAAACAACTATAGCTTAGATTAGGCAACCTCCCTAGAATTCTAATGTATATGGCATCAAGAGTGGAAGAAAGAAAACTTCCTAGATTTGGATGGTATTGAAGGAGAGGTATGAGAGGCCTATACAAGAAAATTGAAAATAAGTCATGTTAGAATTAAGAACATGGAGGATGATTTGGTCTCGTCAAATAATAGGGCCCTGAGTCAAACAATATAGGAGGGACTATGTTTTTGAACAATTTTAATGTACATTTTTGAGATACATGTATGACTATAGAAGACTCTTTTATGTGGTTGTGTTAGCTCTTAGAGTAAGGTAATGTTGAGCTAAGATATCCTTTATAGTCTTTTTGGATAAATTTATTTTAATTTCTTCTAATGGAATATATATAATTTTTTAAATATTACTTTAGAAAAAAACAAAATTGGAAAGAGAGAAGCGATAGGTTAAAAAAACCTATGTTAGGTTGTAGGTATTAATGAAAATTATTTTAGACTTTAATCTCTATATCCATGCACTAGTCCCACTAGCACAGGGATCTACCTCGTCCACGTTGCTCATGTTCTCCATATAACCGTGCAGGTGGATCAATTTCGGGTCATCCACCTTCCATTTGTTCATAAATTTCAAAACAAATAATCTAAGATTTATATGTTGTTGACTATTTAACCTATTTGAATATCTACTAATCTAATATAAGAAAGCACATTTTTTTCATCATTTCATTACATGGAATACCAATCGATCACAAATATAGAAAAGCTTCATACCTGCCTATGTCTTAAAAATATGTGTTACAAAAGATTCATACATGTGTTGAGTTGTTGATCTGGATTTAAACAGGAACGCAACAAATTACAAATATAACCATATATACATAGATGCAGCAGAAATAATACTTCATTTCATTAATGTAAAATATTGAAATATGCACAGTGACAGAAATGGAAATAAACTAGCTCGAGCAATGGTAGCTTATCCCTAAGAAGAGATGTGGCGGTTACATGCCTCTGAACTATGTTACAATGAGGCTCAAGGGCCTTTTTATTATTGAACAATAAGAGAAAACCCTAACCCGAGGAGATGTAACACCAAGAGTTTATGGGCCTCGTTGGGGTTAGTTGGACAACCAACTTCCTGGGGTCGCGACTTGGTCATATTATATATGTTTGACGCACATGATACCTTGTTAGAAATATATCTCCGAGGACTATGATGGAAAAGATGATTTTAACAAAAAATCGTTGGTGGTAGATTGCCAAAAAAATGTCGTTTAGGGCCTCAAAACAGCTCTAGAAGTTTAGGACCCGAAAACTGCTAAAAATAGTAAACTATGCTACAATTAAGGAAACTGAAAAACTAAAAGAAACAATGGTGGGGGTCCAAGTGGAATTGACGGGTGGCCACCAATATCCACATGGATCATTCCTCCCCCCTTAGGAAGCAGTGGTCCCCATTGCGTTGATTTCCTCCATGCGATGAGGAAACTTTTGTTGAACTTGGTCCCTGGTGAAGGAATTGGCCTGCTTTGACAACTCGATAGAGTTGGATGTTCTACTGGCGAGTGTGCTTGATCTACTTGTCCATGATCTTATCAGTTGCAACTTGTTCCATGCAATATGGATTTAACTCTGTTGGTGTGAGTTGTTCTACAATGTCAGATGTGTTTAGTAATGGTGGAAAGTATGGCCAAAGGCGGTCCTCATTGAACATTGGGTGCAGGCCAAGGAATGGGGGAATGTTGAGATCAAATGCATTGTCTCCCATAGCCTTGGTAATGGTGTAAGGACCATAACGGAGTGGTATGAGTTTCTGATAGGCTCTGGCAAGGCATTCCTTTTGCAAATTCAACCAGACTTTGTTGCCCACCTGAAACTTGTGTGGCACCCGATGTTGATCATGTCACTGCTTGTACTTGGAATTTGATTTCCCCAAAATGTCGTGGACCTATTAGCGAATATGTTGGATGTGCTCAATGAAGTTGTTTGCCTTATCTGATTCGGACTGGACATGAGCCGAATTTGCCTGAGTAGCTGTAAATGGCATGGCCACATCAATGGGACAAAGTGGCTAGAATCCCAAGCCCACCTAAAAATGGTTGTGGACAGTCGAGTTGTGGAGAGCCCTTATCCCATGTGCATGGATGCTTTAAGTTGTACATGCATAGAATGTGTACAATCATCCTGTGGACAACCTCTCTCTAGCCATCAGTTTGGGGATGGAAGGCTGTGGACTTAGTGAGTTTGGTGTCTAGCATCGACCAGAGACTGGACCAAAATGTATTAAGGAAATTGTTGTCCCGATATGAGATGACTATGGGATCCCAAAGTGTACCCACACTTGTTCAAAGAAGATTTGAGCAGTGGCTTATGTTGTGATATTCTTCCTGCAGGCCACCATAATGGCCATCTTCGAGAACTTGTCAACGAGCAAAAAAACATAGTCGCTTCCATGCTTAGTAGAAGGAAGGCCCGACATGTAATCCATGGAGATGGATTCCCAAGGTTGACTAGGGGTAGGGAGCAGAGTATAAAGGCCTTGCTTCTTGATGGTTGGTTTGGAAATGGCGCAGGCAGTGCAGGATCTGATGTACTTCCCGACATCCTATCGAAGATTCAGCCAATAGAAATACTTTTGCAGTACCGCCACCATTTTCTCGACCCCAAAATGCCCAGAAGCCAGACTGTAGTGTGTTTCCCAAATCATCTTGGCACGCTTGCTTGAAGGAACACAAAGGTGACCCAGATGGCATAACAGGGCATCCTGGAGGTGAAAATCTGGAACATGCTGACTCTCCAAGGGTGTCTGGTATGTGTGGTCGAATTCTAGGTCGCTTTTGTAGAGAAGTGGCCAATTAGAAGTCTCGTGCCCACGAGAGTTAAGCACGGTGGTTAATGCCATGGTCGGTGGTCGACTGAGGCAATCTGCAACATTAATTGTGCTGCCCTTCTTATACTTGATATTCAAACAGAACTGTTGCAGGTATGTGGACCACTTTTGATGGTGATCATTCTGCAACTTCCCTTGTGTTTGTATGAACTATAGGGGTCGGTGGTCTGTGTAGATGACTATTTCCTTCCCCCAAAATGCAATGCTTCCATTATCAGGAGGCCTACACAATGGAATACATCTATTTATCATAAGTGGGATACTTATGGACTGTCTAAAAGTGTCTCACTATGATATGCCACTAGATGCCCATGTTGAGTAAGGACTGCCCCAATAGCATAGTTAGAGGCATCTATCTCGATCTCAAATGGTTGTTGCAAGTCTGGTAATGCGAGCATTGGTTCTTGAGCAGAGGTGATTTTTCAACTCTGTGAATGCCTTCTATTATGATTCAAACCAAAAGAATTTTTCTTTCGCTCCTCCCTTGGTGACATGACTCAAGGGCCAAGTCATATGAGAAAATCCCAACACGAGCCTGCGGTAGAAATTGGCAAGACCCAGAAAGCTGCGGAGCTCTACAAGAGTGGTTGGAGATGGCCCATACCGAATGACTTGGATCTTGGCTAGATCTAGGCACCCCCTGTTCATCAATAATGTATCCTAGATACTGAACTTGGGTCATGCCAAAAGTGCATTTCTCCAAATTGGCACATAGCTTGTGTTGTCGCAGTGTTTGGAGAACCTATCAAACGTGGTGGAGGTGCTCTTCCCAACTCTAGCTGAAGATCAGGATGCCATCCAAGTATACTACTACAAATGAGTTGGTGAATGGCCGCAAGATGTCATCCATCAGCCTCATGAAGGTTGTAGGAGCATTCGGTAACCCGAAAGGCATAACCAACCATTCGAAAAGGCCCTCCTTGGCTTTGAAGGCAATCTTCCACACATCGGAGGGTTCGATTGGTACTTGGTGATATCCTGACTTCAAGTCGATCTTTCTGAAATATTTTCCCCCCTTCAGTTGGTCCATAAGGTCATCAATCCGTGGGATTAGGTACCTATTCTGGATAGTGATCTTGTTCAGCGCCCGATAGTCAATACAGAGTCTCCCATCCTTCTTATGTACCAACATGATCAGGCTCCCACATGGAAATGAACTCGGTTGGACATGACATTTCTATAGCAGCTCCTGAATCTGCCTCTTGATTTCGTCGTTCTCCAGAACGAACTGCAGATAGATTGGTCCATTGGGCAGCAGCGCACCTGGGGTCAGATCAATGGAGTGCTTGACCTGGCAGTGCAGAGGAACCGCTGCAGGGGAGGTGAAGATGTCCTCGTACTCCTCCATGAACTTGTCCATCTATAGTTGTCATGCAAAGGGGCCCTGTCTCGAGGTCGTGGCCACCGTCTTCTTCTTTCCTTGAGGGTGTATCACCAGGAAAACAAATTTCCTGGTTTTGGAAATGAGCTTACTGCATTGTTTTGCAATAACCAAAGAGATGGCGGTAGGCGGTGCTACCTCCATTATCCTGTACAACTTATTTCCCAAAGTAACAATAACAGCACGAGGACTTGATTCATACACAACATGTTGCTTCCACAAGTATGGTTGGCCTAATAATGCATCACAAACATCAAGGGGAGCAACGTCACATAATACCTCATCCTTGAACTACTTGGTGTGGTATGGAAGGCGACACTACTGGCTCACGTGAAGATCATGTCCTTGGTGAAACCACCTAATGGTGTACGGTTGGGGATGTGCTCTGGTTAAAAAGCCTAGCCACTTCATGACCTCTTCCGAAATGAGGTTCTTTTGGCTCCCACTGTCGATAATGAATTGTAACGGGGAACCCCTTACCCACATCTGGGAGTGGAAGAGTTGCTCCTCCTCCTCTGGATCTTTGGGTTCCTCCTTCTAGATCTTCATGGTGGCAATGGTGGCGTTGGGTTGTGCATCGATTATCTGCTTCCCTTTGTCGTTCCCCTTGTTTGGTTTTGATTCAGAGTCAGAACATGCATCTGATTCCGAAGACTTTAGCTCGGCTATTAGTGACTGCTTGGCCCGACACTCACTTGTATTGTGAGTGGAGCTCCTATGGAACTATCACCACTTTCCTGTGTCCTTCTTCAGCTTCGGGATGTTGTTATTTTCTTGCGGCTTTGGCGGGTTGTCCTCGACAACCTTGCCTTGGCTTTTTCCTTTATTATGTGGTTTGGGGGCACCTTTGCCTTGTTTTAGATTCATAGATCCAAAGTCTCGCTTCTTCTGTTTAAACTTCTGCTTGATCTTGACAACGTATCGGTACGTCGTGCCGAGCGATGAGATGTCCCAGAACTCCATCTCGTCCTGGATGTACCTGTGTAGGAAGTCGCGGTATTTTAGTACTAAATGATGCTCAACATCCTTGATACCCAACTTTGTGCGAAGGGTATGAAATATATTAGTAAACTCTAGCACATCTTGGTCCCTTCCCTACCATAGCGTGGTCCACTTTATGTATTTATCCTCATAGCTTTCGACATGGTAGTACTGCTCCTTGATGGCATCCCGGAATGAATTCCAAGTGGGTGCGGCTAAAAACAGTGAGGCTGTACTTTCATCCTTCTACTCGCAGTAGGTTTCCCACAAGTCCTTGACATGGGGGACAACTTTGAGAAGAGTGAAAGCAATCTTTTCCCGTCCAGAAAAATCATGAACAGAAAAATACCCTTCTAGCAGATTTAATCATTTATCTACAATGTTTACATCTATCTGACCCTCAAATGTGGGAATGTCAAAGTTAACTTGTATCTTAAAGGGTGTGGCGCTTCCAGAGTAGCTGCTGGAAGTAGATGTGTCACTCCTGGGTAGTCGCTGAAGGATCTGGGCAAAGTTTTCAATCATCACGTTCCTTTATCGCTCGAGGGCCTCTTCAAGCAAGATTTTGTTAGGATCTCTTGCCCCCTCGTCTTTCTTTTCATCCACCATGGGAGGTCGTCAGGATTTGGAGGCTAGTCTTACGAAGGTTCGACCAGTTTAAGCCCTAACTCCTTATATCCCGATCTCGTTGGGCACATGCAAAGAAAAATAGAGAAAGAGCAGACCGCTCTGATACCACTGATCCAGATTTAAATAGGAATGTAACAAATTACAGATTTAACCATAAATATAGAGATGAAACAGAAATAATACTTCATTTCATTAATGTAAAATACTGAAATATGCCTAGTGACAGAAATGGAAATAAACTAGCTCAGGCGATGGTAGCTTATCCCTGATCAGAGATGTGGTGGCTACATGCCTCTGAACCATGTTACAATGAGGCTCAAGGGCCTTTTTATTATTGAACAATAAGAGCAAACCCTAAACAACCAAAACCCTAACCTGAGGAGATGTAACGCCAAGAGTTTATAGGCCCCGTTGGGGTTAGTTGGACAACCAACTTCCCGGGGTCGCGACTTGGTCATATTATATTAGTTTGATGCGCACGATACCCCATTAGAAATATCTCTCCGAGGACTACGACGAAAAAGACACTTTTATTAGGTGATCAATCATATGTGTGTAATTATTTAAGAACCTTTTGTAGTATCCGGTTAATCCAAGGAATACCCTAAGTTTTGATATATTCTTTGGCTCGGGCCACTCTTTGATCACTTTAATCTTGTTGGGATCTACTTTGACTCCCTCTTTGGATATGATGTGTCCTAGATATTCGACTTCGTTCAGTCCAAAGGTACATTTTGATAATTTTGCATAAAATTAATTCTTCCCCAATACGGAAAGTACTTCTTCTAGATGCTTAAGGTGCTCCTTCCATGTTTTGTTTTAGATGATGATATCATCAAATAAAACCAATATGAATTTTCACAGGTGTTGGTGAAAGAGTTCATTCATGGTTTCCTGGAAGGTGTCTGGTGCATTTGTTAGACCAAATGGCATTACCTTAAACTCATAATGACCTTCATGAGTTTTGAACGTAGTATTTCGACGTCTTCTAATCTTACTCAGATTTGATAATAGCTTGACCTCAAATATAATTTTGAAAAATATTTTGCCCCATGGATTTCATCCAACATCTCATTAATAAATGGAATGAGAAATTTTTGTTTAATATTAATTTTGTTTAATCTTCGATAATTTATACACAACCAGAAGGATCCATCTTTATTTCAAACTAACATTACTGGAGCCGCATATGGACTTATGCTTTTCATAATGACTCCACGTTTTAGAAAATCTTGTATTAACCTTTCTATCTCTATTTTATGATGATGGGGATAGTGATATGGCTTGAAATTCCGAGTTTCTACATCCGATTTAGCTTCAATGATGTGTTCCGAGAAGAGATAGGGTTGTTATATAAATCCATTTACAAAAGTGCAGACAAGCCTTTCTGCTCAAAAGATGCAAGAACGGGAACCAATGGTGGGGACAAAAGAGACTCTCCATGAGCATGCTTTCTCCCCTGTGAGTGCTTGCAGTAAATAGCACGAATTCAAACATCTCTGCCATCTTGGCCAAGAAATCGTCCACTCTAGGCTTCTTGAACTTGTCACTATAGTTTTCTATTGTTGATGGGGACATCCAAGTTGTAGTCTAGAAGAGGTTCGTCCCTGTCAAGAACTAGTGTATGCTTCTTCTTGTTGATCTCCTTCTTGGGTGGCAGAAAAGGATCGCTAGATTCACCAATGCATAGAGCACCTCATCGACCAATTCATAATCTGATGCCCAACCAAGAAATCATTTGGTGGAAAATGAATTGGAGGGTTGAAGAGAGTAGGAAAAAGGGAAATTGTCCACAATAATTACCCTTCTCAGGTCTCTTCCGAGGAGTGAGAGGTCCTTCTCAAGTTTACCTTCTATTTCAATGCACGAATCTTTGTACAACCTCTTCTAAATGAGGCTATTGTTTGGCAGCTTATCTAATATAGCAATAATCCTTTTTTTGGGTCTCTCTGTGAATTTCACAATCTCAAAATATTCAACCATTGATTCGAGGAACTGTCCCAAATAAGGTCTAATTGCAATAAACGCAATTGTTCCTATGATATGTTGTTCAATGATAAAATCTATTTCACAAAATCTGACATCCTTATTCCCAAGAAACTGGTCCTTAGTTAATTCTGTTAAGAGTGTTCCGTCCATGTCAAAAACAAGAGTATACTTAACTTTATCTAGAGGATCCATAGGAGGCAACATAGGTTCCCAAGGTGCATGCATTTCGTACAAAGCTCTACTAATCAGACAACATACACATGAAGTTGATTCTTCTCGTTTGGTGCAACTAATTTTGAATGAATGAACCTCTTCATCTTCTACCAAACCAAGACCCTCTCAATCAAATATATTTTCAGGAAGTCTCTCAAGCTCCTCTTTTGTTTGGATGAAACAAGAGTCATATCCATAGTATAACCATGTTAAAAAAAAATCAACCACCTTGTCAAACCATTGAATATCATTGTTATGAAGTTTATTTGCTAGGGTTTTGGGAGGACATGTGTGAGGTATGTGATGTTCTATTATTTTGGCCCCTTTCTTATGTGATTCTATCACTTTCTACCCTAATCGAGACTCTAGTATCCATACAAAAAATTTCACATCCTCATATCCAAAACTTTCCATATTCATATAAGTTTCTTCATTATAAGCATTTTCTTCTTCTTTTTCTTCATAGTCCCAATTAGATTCAGAGTCTGAGTGGTCTTCCTTTTTACATTCCCAATTGGATTCAGATTATTCATCTTCTTCTTCTTATTTTTCACATTCCCTATTGGGTTTGGATTCGATCTCTGAGTATAAGTCCAAATCTGAGTCTTGGACTTCTTCTTCTTTAGTTTTCATATACCCACTTGGATCATTAGTCTCATGCATGTCATCCCGAGGAGATCCTGATTCAAAAAGTTCAACATTAATTTATTGGCTAGATAATTCATTATTGTTAGTCCCTTTCATGTCAATGTCAACTTCCACTGCGGGTGTTGAATCTGGTGTTTTGAAAGCCTTTAATGATTCTACAAATGATTTTTTATTATTATTTGTTGTAATACTTCTCCAATTTCATTTAATAGTTTAGATTTATGATATTCACTTAATTTCATGATTTCCAGGGCTTAAGCTTTGATGATAGAATGTGTAGCGAATAAGATCCAAAGGGTCGAATGGCTTTGATGCCAATGTAACAAACAAAGTTCATACACTTAGAGGAATGATCTGATATCATTGAAGCGACAAAACATGTAGCTTGTTGTGCTTTAAATGTAAAATACACAAATGTATTGTAAGTAATATTTTAGTAATAAGATCAATGTATGAGTATATGAATGTTACAATGAGGACCCGCTTTATATACCTAGGCAGGTGTCCCTTTATGAATGGTCGTATCCTTAGGGACATACCTCTTCACTAACTAATCACTGATTAATCATTATTTATGATGTGTTATTATTTATATTTACATATTTATATTTATATTTTATTCATAACATTCACCAACAAATATGGAGACTTAAGAGGGTCTCTTGCTAGTTGCATCCCCTACTAACTTGTTTGTTCTCTTTTGGAAGTCCATAAATAGTCTTTGGAGGAGCCTGCTACCCATATTATATATATCTATATCTATCTATATATATATATATATAATATATACTATATTAGATTTTATTTTTTATATATATATATATATATTTTCACTCAATGATTTTTCTCTTTCCACTAACAAAATATTCCCAATACATATCAACCATATGTTCAAATGTGGGCTTTATGGCATAGGTCTTTGTATGATAGACCCAAAAGAGATCATGGACCTTAACCGATTTGTGTTTCTTAAAATTTCTTGTTGTTATTTCTCCATTTTCTTCCTCCTAAGAAATGGAAGCCGAAGCATTTGGTTTATCATCAAATGATGCATGTATCAAAGAGATCCTTGTGAGAATTTTCCATAAATAGTTGCTTTATGGCTTTGGTGTGATTGGGAATTGCATTGTCCTTTATCTCTACAGGAGTGTGACCACAAAGGTTCTCATTATTCTTTTCATGCATGTGCTACCTTTGTTAACATCACTTGTGTGACAAGTCTATCGATCCAACTACAACCTTTCTCAAACTCTGATAGACAAAACATAAATATATATAGTTCCAATAATCCACTGAATATAATGCACTTTTTTCCTATAGTAGATATAAATGCATAAAGAATTGGAACAAATCATGAAAATAATTCTTTACAATATGTCACAAACCATAATGCATTCAAGAAATGATAACTAGGATGAGGTAAGACATGCATGGACAAGGTGCCTGATGAAGATATAAGAAACTATGGTCTTTTATGATAATTATTTTATTTAAGGAGTTTGAATGAGTCCAACAACAATAATAACCATTAAAACCTTAAAAATCGAGGGGGAACCAAAATTTAGGTGTACAGGATAAAAGTTCTGGGGGTTTTTGTAGCAGCTACAACAATTGGTGAACCAATAGTAGAATCCAATGTCTTTGCATTCATCCCTTCCATAGATAAATTCAGACAAGTATGGAGAGACACTGTGGGTACCTCTTTGAGCTACTTTACCATTTATAGATGTGCCTTTTGTCTATCTCATTGTTAGGTCCTACTAGCTATATTCACCAAACCAAGAGTTCACACCTTAAGCCTTTAACAATGACTTAGATAACATGAAAAAGGATTTATTGTGGTCATAAATTAAAGTGAGTCTTTGGCATTGTTCCACTACTAGCAAATGTCCATATCCTTGGTGGAGTCACTAAATAAATCACAAGCATTGCTTTGTTCCCAGTGAGCATCAATAGTCTCGAAAAAATTTGTTGCTTCATCTATCTGTGTAGGAAGCCTTTCTCATACCTTTACCTCTTATTTTATTTTTTCTTTTCCATGCACTTCGAATTATTTACTAGGGTGTTCTTTACGCCAAGGTAGATGAGGGATCTTGAATTATTTTATACGAAGGAGAGGTTGTTTCTTGCTTTATAAAAACTAAAATATTTTCTGACTTAGGTTTTCCCTCATGCCATATCTCTACATCACATCTCTATCCTACATGTGGAAAACAAAAGCACACAAATCAAATATGTTCACAACAAGACTAAAAACAAATCCTAGGTTATAGATATACGTCATATAAACTTATTAGAGTTCCCTAAAAGTATCAAAACATATTTTGCTTTCTAACAAAGTAGGCTCATTGAAATGTATTCAAAACATAGTTTAGTGTGAGGGTCTCCAAATGATTGCCTCATGGAGTAGCCATCACAATCCCACACAATAGTGATTAGATTTCAACATCAGGGAAAAATTGGAGGATAATCTCTTTTATGGTTTTATTTATGTACATGGTTTTATTAAGGAAAGTAATGTTAGGAAATGATACTAATGCAATGAAGGAGAGAAATCTAAATGCAATGGTAAGAAAAGAAATTTAGGAAATGGATATTAAATGCAAATTAAAAGAACAATGCAATGAAATGCAAACAAAAATTAAAGGAAAAATGAAAGAGTAAAGCAATGGAACTAATTAAATGTAAATGAAGATATGAATGCAAGAATGAAACCAACTATGAAAGAAATTTCATTCAAAACCACTTTAGTAAGAAAACAAACTAAAACTAAATCTAAACCCCAATATAACTGAAAAGGAGATCTAGGCACAATGCAAAACTTGAATTCCTTTTGACAAGAGCAACTTTGTCTCATAAAACATGCCAAACATTAAAGACACACATGAGCTTCAGCCATGAGCCCTCATATCTACTGCTCATATCACAATTCTCACCACACCAATGGGTTCCCCGTGATTTTGGAGAAAAATGAGTATAAATTCATATAAGTCAGTCACCATCATTTATGGGCCCCTCTTGGGTTCTCTACATCGAAATTCATGCCACAACCGTCCTTTCCCTGAAATAAATACAGGCTCTGCATTGGAATTCATGCCAAGTACGACAACTAACTTTATCATAATCATAACCAAATTTGACTGAAATAGCCAAATTTGCATTATCGCTAACTTGTTCTCGAGCTCTACTAAAACTGCTACCAGGTTTAGCCATTAGCTTGGCCAAAATCGATAAATTTAACTAGACCACAAATTTGGCCATGGTCAAAATTTAAATGGAGCTCTATCGAAATTTCCATATGCCAAGTTTGAATGGCTAACCGAGCGCTACCATGTGGTGGCCTCAAATTGGGCCACTTTAGCAATATGCCAGTCCACATCACTTGGCACTAGATTTCACAGTCAGTGCCACATGCTCTAATATAGGCATGAAATGTGTCGAAACTAATTGACATGTGGAATGTCCTGGTGTTGCTACATCATCCTGCTAACATTGACAGTATAGGATGCCAAGTAAAAAACTACTAGGTCATCCTTTGACTTTGACATTGATTTTTGCCCAGTTTGACCAAAAATTTGACTAGCCGTAACTTTTTCATACGATATCTACCCGAGGTGTCATTCATGTTAATGGAAAGGTCTTTCCAATCTCTTTGAAATGGAACTATTTTCATCAACTTTTGAGCACTTTGATTTTTGAGGCTTCTCAGAACTTCCTTAATCATTCCTCCCTGCTAAAGTACTTTTAGACCCCAAAAGTTACATACAAAGGTTAGGCATGTTTTCTTTGATTTACATTAGAACCCATACTCTTCGCTACTTGACAAAGGCCTAAAATACCACTATGTTGCATTCATAAGTGATGTTATACGTTTCATCACTTTTACAAGCTTTTTCCCATCTATGGGGTCATAGAAGCAACAAGTGATTTAAAATGATGGTTCATCTTGTCATTCTATAACTTTTTGTTAGAAAATTGGAAAGATAGAAATATTTTCTTATATTGATAATTACTTGTGATACTATAATGTTCTTATTAATTTTCTTATGTTGTTCTTTTATCTTTGTTCCATCAAGAAATCATCAAAACAAAACAAGAGATCAATGACCCCAGATGTAGGCACTCAGCCAAGGTTAAAACCCCTCTCTAAGGGAAAACCTAGTCAAACTCTTCCACTAATAAAATTGACATAGACCAAGACCTTAGACATAAATACCTTCCTCCTCCACCAAGTCAGCCTTTCCTTCCAATAGATTATCTCTCCCAAAGTCACCAAATGTTAGCTTTTCAAATGTAATTGCAACCCTTAATTTTGACCCTAGCTTCAGAACTTCGACCCCTAGCTTCAATACTGCGACTTTGATTTAGAAACTTCAAAAAATTCAACCTAGTAGCTTCACAAATTTGACCTTGGTGCACTTTCACAACTTCGAACTTGATGCACCTTCACAACTTCGACTTGGATGCAACTTCAAAGCTTTGATCTAGATTCACAGCTTCGATACAACGTCAAAATTTTGTTGCACATGAGATAGAGAGAGAGATACCCAAAAAAATTGATTCCAACTTCCTTATTAAACTTCGCTAACCTTTCCTCCTTCTTCCTTGAACGCACATTTTCTTGCCCCATAAATTATAGATCGAACCTGTAGAGTGAGTGTTCAAAATGAGGTTGAGTTGCTTCCTTTATATAGGAGATTTTTCCCCTCAATTAGGATGACTTCGTGGAGGAGTCGTAGAAGACCTACTTTAAATCAAAATAAATTTGTTTCTTGTTTGTCAAAGCCCAAGAAGGGTCTATGACATCATGACATGGATAAGGACACTTGAAATAAACCCTAGAATCCTACAATGGAGGTTTTTACCTATAAACAATAGACCCAAGCATGGAACACATGTTGCAATAAGTCAATTTCATTTAGAATAAAAACTCATATTTGATTATTTTGAAAAATACATTACATCATGACTCAAATATAATTATGAGGACCAACACTAGTTACATTTTTCAACACTCCCCTTAACTAAGGAGGTATTCATAATTACATATATACATAGGTACATGGAAGATATAAAAATGATATGCTATATGAAGAGTCGTAACACACACGCCATACTAAAGATTAGATACCTAACTAACGTACTCTAATTAGGCGGGACTAAGGTGGATTTAAGCTTTAACCACTATAGGTACCATTAGGATTTTAAGCTCTACCACCAACCCATGGATCTAGGTGTGTATCCAAGTTCATAGATCTATGAGAAACACCACCCTCCCTACTCTGGGATCTAGACATCAACACACAAGGAAACCAGATGTTCTCGTGGGAATTTTGTATTACACACAATGCCTCATCTCTCCTTATAGACCAAATCAGATATATCCATCAATTCAAGAATTCTATAAAATGTTCAACCTTCTTGTGGAGAGATTCACCTCTAAAGACACAACCCCAATCAATAAAAAACTTTCAAATACTTATATACAAGTAAACACAAACCTTCGTGGTCCTTAATCATTCTGATGTTGCTTATATCATCATCAAATACATTTTGTTGGAATCATTTCACTTCTTCAGCACTACCAAATAAAACCTTAGTACTTCTCAAGTATTTTGTAACTTTATGAATCAACAATATCCAATTGTAGTACAAGGTTTCTACTACGACTGTCATAATATGACCTCCATCTTAACTGGGAGATATACCTTTTCTTCTATTTGGGCCCCCTCTCAAAATTTGGAGATCAATAACTTCCTTCTTTGGAGAAATTTCAACTTTTCAAGGCTTCATTCTTCATCATGGAACCAAGGTCATCTTGATCATCATCATTCTTGTAACTTCCTTTTATTCATCATTCTCATCATTATCATATTTGATTATGAACATATTCAACATCTTGAAGATTATGTACCTACAAAAATTTAATATAAAGTATAACCAAACATTTAGAAGCATGAAGTTAACTGTATTAAAATCAGGTCATTGCAATGGAAGTACCAAAACATTCAATCTTTAGACATCACATACTTAAACCTATTTAGGTTCACAATCAACAAGAGTCACATCTTTTTACAAATTAGACTTTAACTTCTTGCAATGGTCTTTTCATAAACCCTAGACTCCATTTTCAAGACATAAAGCCTTATATATTAGTAATTGAAGCAAATATCAATCTAATCATAGTATTGGTCATCTAAGGTTTCAATGATATGCATTTAGAATTTCACGACAAATTCGACTAAGGTTTTTCTGCAAACCCCAGATTTTATTAATAAAGCTAAATCATTGACAAGTTAGCATACTAGAATATACATATCTAGGGTTTCATTATCATGTGCTAGAATTTCATATACATATCTATTAGGTAAACCATATATACAAACATCAAGACATCAAAATTATATATACAACAATTTTAATCAAGCCAGGGTTTTGATTATGCAAAAGAGTACACACCTAGGATTTCATTTATATGACCTCATTTAGCTAATGCAAGGGTCTTGCTCATAAACCCTAATTCACCAAACCCTAAAATATAGGGTTTTGACTTATTAATATCAAACCCTAACTTATCAAAACCTTAAATATCTAGGGTTTGGTTTATAAGGCAATAACAACAAACCCTAAAAGATTAGGACTTTTCCATAACAATATCAAAACCCAAAACATCAAAAGGATAGAGTTTTCATTATAGGTTCTAGACTTTATTATTAACCCTAATAGGACTAGGGTTTCAACATTATTATAATTGGCATACCCTTAACATCAAGAGGCTAAGGTTTTACAGAGAACCCTAAAGGTTATGGTTTCACAAATATGAACAAATGACAAGAGATAATATAACGAGGGTAGATTCAATCTATTGATCAATCACCCTAACAAGAATACTTATGATTCAAAATCTTATCAATAAATATGTTAGTAATATAAATCAAATTTCAAATTTCAAATGATCATACCTTTTGTACGTAGAAATAATTGCAAAAAAACTTGTGATCTAAGACATACCTTGAGTTATTCTTTAACAAACCTTGTAGTAGATCACTTACTTTGAAGGGGCTTCTCGCGGAACAAGACTTCTTTTAAGATTCAAGTCTATCCTTTGAAATCACCTCCATCACCTTAGTGTCTCTTGTAATCTCTCCTACCAAGGGAAAATGCATAAAGAAAGGGTTATGACTATACAATACAAAAAAAATCTTGATGTGAGGAGAAAACCAAACATAGAAAAAGAAGCAAAGAGAAAAATACTTATCTTTGGTAAAATGGTGAAGGCTCCCTCTTAATCCAATCCTATGGAGGGATGCCTACAAATTTGTCAAAAATAATTTAAGAACTTCTGATAAATCATATTAGACCTAAGGACTCTAGAAATCAAAACATAAAAGAAAATATCGCAACACTTTAAAATAGTAGATTATAAGAGAAGACTTAATAGTATTAGTCTTTGACTTCCGATTCTTAAGCTTTGCTCTTCTTTGGTGGAGCTTCTTCTACAAAATTTTCATGTTCCCTTTTTCTCTTCTTATTCCTTGGATTCTTGAGATAGTGACTTCTATAGTGACCCATCTTATGATAATTGTAACATTCAATCTTGGATAGCTCAACTTTCTTCCCAGGTCCTTTGAAATTCTTGAAAACTCCCTTCTTCTTGTGTTGAGCGATATAGGCATTTGAAGTGTTGTTTTCTACATCCTACTTCTTGTTACTTACTAATGCAATGTGGAATTCTTCTTGATTTCGAGCATTCCACATTTTTTCAAAGGTAGATGTGTCTTTCCAATTGTTGATTCCTGAGGCAAAAGGGCTCCAAGATTCTAGTAGACCTAGTAGAGAACAAATTACAAGTTCCTTTTTTGGCACAACTTCATCGATGGATTGTAGTTCATCTCTTATTCTTGATATCCTTACAAAATATGATGACACAATGTCATACTTTGTCATCTTTATTGTTCTCAGTTCATTCTTGAGACTAGCTATTTGATCAATGTTCTTGACGATGAACAACTTGGAGAGAGATTCATACATCTCTTTTGCACAATTTATATTAGACATGTAAGGTATGAAATTTTCCTTTACTCCTTATAAAATTAAGCTCATGGACGAGATATTAGATTCCTTGTATTTTTCTTTTCCTATTTCATCTATTGGTTCCTTGACCTTTCCTTGAATAAAATCCAAAACCTTATGTCTTGCAAGAATATCCATTCTCCATTTCCATGCCCTGTAGTTTGTAGCTCCTTCTAGTTTGTTTTATGAATTCATTGAGTTTGTCATATTGTTATATACTACTCTTTTTTACCTGCCTTGAAACTCTTTCCTTATATGTTTCTTTTCAATAGGTCTTCAGTCTGCCATTTTCCTTCTTGTTCACCTTAGCTCTAATACCATGTTAGAAAATATGCAAAGGCAAAAAGGTTTTCTTATATTGATAATTACTTGTGATATTATTATTTTTATTAAATTTCTTATGTTCTTATTTTATCTTTTTCCATTAAGCAATCATAAAAAAAAAAAACGAAGATCAATGACACCAGATGTAGGCCCTCAGCCAGGGCTAAAACCCCTCTCTAGGGGAAAACCTAGTCAAGATCTTCCACTAATTGAATTGAGAGAGACCAAGACTTTAGACCAAAAGACCTTCCTCCTCCACCAAGTCATCCATTCATTCCAATAGATGATCTCTCCCAAAGTAACCAAATGTCAACTTCTCAAATGTAGCTTCAACCCAAAATTTTGACCCTAGCTTCAGAACTTTGACCCCCAACTTCAAGGTTATGACTTAAATATAAAAAATTCAACAACTTCAACCTAGCAACATCACAACTTCGATCTTGATGCACCTTCACAACCTCGACCTTGATGGCTTCACAACATCAATGCAACTTCACAGCTTCAGTGCAACTTCATAGCTTTGATACAACTTTATAATTTCGTTGCACATGAGATAGAGAGAGAGGGACCCAAAAAAATTAATTCCAATTTCCTTCTTGAACTTTGCTAACCGTTTCCTCCTTCTTCCTTGAATTTCACACTTTTTCTTTCCCCATAAATTGTAGATCGAAGTTGTTGAGTGAGTGCTCCAAATCAGGTCGAGTTGTTGCCTTTATATAGGATATTACGCCCCTCAATTATGCTGACTTCAGTTTGAGGCCGACTTGGTGGAGGAGGCCTAGAAGACCTAATTTACATCAAAAAAAATTGTTTTTTGATTGATAAAGCCCAAGAAAGGTCTATTAAATCATGACATAGACAAGGACACTTGACATACACCCTAGAATCCTGCAATGGAGGATTTGACCTATAAACAATTGATCCAAGCATGAAACCCATGCTTCAATAAGTCAATTTCCTTTATAGCAAAAACATATTTGTCTTTCTTTTGACAAATACATTACATCATGACTCAAATACAATTATGAAGACTGAAACTAGGGAGGTAATTTATCCCCAACATGATCTAGATATATGGAGGTCACTGATCCCAAACATGATTGGATCTAGGGAGGTAACTGATCCCAAACATGATCTGGTCTAAAGACCCTTAAAAAAGATCCAAATTCTTAATAGTGATATTCGAAGTTAATTGCATTAACATGCTTGAATCCAATTTGAATCAAAAGATTACTTAATGTGATTTTTTGACTCCCTATCATTACTTAATGCATGTTCATGAACATAATTGTAGAAATGGAAAAATAATATTAAAACATGAGACAAGAGATCAATCACATATGAAAAGAGATCACTGAATTGATGATGGAGTTCACCCAATGTAGGATATGTCTATGGGCTCACTTAATCCACAAACCATTTTATTCTCTTCATCAATATACTCTCCTTTACAAAGGGTTGAATTACCACATCATCAATGGCAGAAGAATTCTCACAAGTGGTAGTATCAAAGAGATTCTATCATGCACAAAGTAAAGAGTTGCTTCTAACAAGCAAGTGTCCATGTATCTCCTACAAACATATGATCTCCTTTGAATGGGTCAATCTCTCACAAGCATGTGAAACAAAATGGACTCTATAAAACCTAGTTATAAAGATCCCCCCTTGAATATGTTGCTCATACTAAAATTACATCATCATCATTAAATTCGTCTTAGAATTCTGAGAATTTTGACTGTAAACATGATTACTTTTTAATAATTTGACAAAATAGTATTTTCTTTAGTGCATCACTGTCTCGGTTTGTATGTAAAAGTCAAACAATGAATTCTCTATAAAAATTCAAATATCGTTGCCTCGCTGAAGCATACAGATATCACTAGAACTTGTAATATACATTCTTCCTCTTGCAATTTCCCAAAAAAGGCAAAAAATCCATAAATACTTGAAACTTACATTGGGTTTCATGGCAAGGCACTGAACTAGATGCTAAAAACTTAGGAAAGACAAAATCAACACGTTCGTCTCGTTGTTATATAAATTTTGACTGTAAACTCGACCATGTTCTTAACAGTGCAACTTTGCCTTAGAAATCGTGCCAAAGCATTAATGACACATGTAGACTTCTAACATGATGCTTCAAATACAATGCTCGAAACTCAACAAACACAACACCTACAACTCCCTCTTGTCAATCTGAGACTTTTGACTGTAAACATGAATACTTTCCGATGAAGTCTCAAAAAGGTATTTTTTTTTAGCACCACACCATGTCAATGTGGTTCAAAAAATGAATTCTTTGCATTAATTCAAATCTTGTTGTTTTCTATAGCATACAAAGATCACCAAAATCTACAATATACATTCAAGATCACCAAAATCTACAATATACATTCATCCTCCTACAATTTCCCAAAAGAGGTAAAAAAACATAAATGCATGAAACTTACATTGGGTTTCATGCCAAAGAGCTCGGTCAAATGCTCAAAACTCAACAAACATATCATACCCAAGTCTATCTCATGATTCTAAAAATTTTGACTGTAAATCGACACTATTCTAAAAGTGCAATTCTGCCTTGAAAATCATGTGAAAGCATTAAAGGCACATGTGGGCTTCAAACATGAGCCTTTAGATCCATTTCTTGAAACTAAATAGTTAAAGAACTAGGAGGACAATTTTTTCATTCTGAGTATTTTGGCTGTAAGCATGACCCTATTCAAAAAGTTCCAACTTTGTCTTGAAAATTGTTCAAACATTAATGCCACATGTGTGCTTTAAACATGAGCCTTCAGATCTGCCACTTAGATCCAAATTTGGTTTGCACCAGTGCATTCCTATCTAAATTCTGGGAAGAATGAATATAATATTGACTGCCTTCAAAAAAGTGCAACTTTGTCTTCTAAAATGTTTCAATTATTAGTGACACACATGGGCTTCAACCATGAGCCATCAAATCTCCTACTTAGATCACAATTCTGACTGCACCAGTGGATTCCCAAAGGAATTTGAGAAAAATGAGTATAAATTTCTTATTATTTTTTCATAATCATTTCTGGGCCCCTCTTGGACTACTTGGCTCGAAATCTATTCCAAAACAACTCTCTCTTAGCAATAAATACATGTTCTACATTGGAATTTGTGCTAGATACAATTGCTAACTTTAGCACAACTACTGCCAAACTTAAATGAAACCACCAAATTTGTGCTATCGTTAACTCAATTTGGAGGTCAGCTAAAACTATCGCTAGGTTTACCTATTAGTTCGGCCAAAACTGCCAAATTTCACTGGGCCGCTAACTTAGCATTGCCACTAACTCTTTCTGGAGCTCCACTAAAATCATCACCAAGTTTAGCCATTGGTTTGGCCAAAATCGCTACATTTGACCAAGCCACTACATTTTGACCTCATTGCTAACTTGGTAAGGAACTTCACTAATACTGTCAGTAGGTTTAGAGATTAACTTGGCCAAAACATCCAAATTTGACCAAACCGCCAACTTGGCCATAGTCCAAATTCAACTAGAGCTCTACCAAATTTTCGATATGCCATGTTTGACTTGCCAACCAGGTACTATAATATGGCGGCCCCGGATTGGACCACTTTAGCGTTCAACCAGTCTATGTCACCACCTAGTAGGTTTCATGGTCACTACCACGTCATGTACGACGATGCCGCATGGCTTTCCCTGGTGTTCTTGTGAGGCATTTTCCTGTTGGTCCATCTAGGCGCAAAAAATGTCGAATCTGGCACACATGTGGTACATCTTGGTGTTGCCACATCAACCTATTGATATTAGTGGTGTGGACTATGAACTCACCCCCTGCCATGTCATCCTTTGACTTTGACGTTTGTCTAATTTGACCAATACTTTGACTAGCCATAACTTTTGCATACCAACACTGATTGAGGTGTCGTTTGTTTCACTGGAAAGATATTGCTAAGCTCTTTGACGCGTCATTGTTTCTATGAAATTTTGAGCAATTTGATTTTGAGGTTTCTCAAATCCTCATTGATCATTCCTCCCCACTAAAGGACTTTTGGACCCCAAAAGTTATATACATAGATCATATGTGTTTTCTCTAATTTAAAATAAAAAACATACTCTTCGCTACCTTGAAAAGGCCTAAAGTATCACTATGTTGCATTAATTAGTGATGTTATACATTTGATCACTTCTACAATTTTTTGCCCATCCATGGGGTCTTAGAAGCAACAAGTGATTCACAATAATGGCCAGTCTCATTGTTTAACAATTTTTTATTGTAAACTTGACCATGTTCTAAAAAGTGCAACTTTACCTAAAAAATCATGCCAAAACATTAATGGCACATATGGTATTCAAACATGAGCCTTCATATTTGCTTCTCGAAACTTAGAAAACACAACACTACTAGGTTTGTCTCATGAGTTTGAAACTATTGATTGCAAAATGACTATTTTTTTATGAAGTCTCCAAATAGCATTTTCTCCAATGCCACATTATCTAGATTTGCGTGCAAAACTCAAATAATGAATTCTCTACAATAATTCAAACCTTGATGCCTTGCTGCACTATACAAAGATCACTAGAATCTGCAATATACATTCATCATCTTGCAATTTTCCAAAAGAGACAAAATACTGTAAATGCATGAAACTTACATTGGGTTTCATGCCAAGGTAGTCAACCATATGCTCAAAAATAAAAAAAAACACAACATCAATAGGTTCACCTTATTTTTCTACAACTTTTGACTCTAAACTCGATCCTATTCTGAATAGTTCAACTTTGCCTACAACCTTTGAATAAATTTGGCATACAAACTTTGTTTGAGGTGGAGTTCATGTTGTTGGAAATATCTCACCAAACTCTTCATCACGACATTGTTTCCATCAAATTTTGAGCACTTTGATTTTTTAGGTTTCCTAGAGCATCCTGGATCATTCCTCCCCACTAAAGGAATTTTGGACCCCAAAATTTACATGCAAATATCAAACATGTTTTCTCTAATTTAGAACAAAACCCATATTCTTCGCTAGTTTGCAAAGGCTTAAAATATCACTATGTTGCATTCGTAAGTGATGTTATAAATGTCATCATGTTTACAAGCTTTTTCCCATTTATGGGGTCTTAAAAGCAACACGTGATTTACAATGATGGTCTATTTCATCATTCTAAAACTTTTGACTATAAACTCAACCTTGTTCTAAACATTGAAACTCTACCTCGAAAATCATGCCAAAATATTAATGACACATGTGGGCTTCAAGCATGAGCCTTCATATTCACTGCTGAAAACTTATCAAACACAACACCAATAGGTTCATCTCGTCAATTTGATACTTTTGACTGCAAACATGACTCCTTTCTAACAAAAAGTCAAAATTACATTTTCTTCAACATCGCACTATCTCGGTTAGTGTGAAAAACTCAAACAATGAATTCATTGTAATACTTTAGATCCTTTTGCCTTGTTGCAACATACAAAGATCATTAGAATCTGCAATATACATTCATCCTCTTGTAATTTCCCAAAAGAGGCAAAAAAACCATAAATGCATGAGACTGACAATGGGTTTTGTGCTAAGGCACTCAACAAAATGCTCAAAACTCAACAAACACAACATTAATGGGTCCAACTCGTCATTCTACAACTTTTGAGTGTAAACTTGACCATATTGTGAACAATGAAACTCTACCGCCAAAAGTGTGCCAAAGCATTAATCACACATGTGGGATTCAAGCATGAGCTTTCAAATCTACTGCTCGAAACTCAACCAACACAACATCAACAAGTCTGTCTCGTCAATCTGAGACTTTTGACTCTAAACATGTCTACTTTGTGACAAGGTGTCAAAATTCCATTTTCTTTAGCACTGCACCATCTTGGTTTGCATGCAAACCTCAAACAATGAATTCTTTGCAATAATTCATAGCTTGCAGCATTTCTGTAGCATATAGAGATCACTAGAATCTACAATATATATTCGTCCTTTTGAAATTTCCCAAAAGAGGCAAAAGAACCATAAATGCATGAAACTTACATTGGGTTTCGTGCCAAGGCGCTCAACTGGACGCTCAAAACTCAACAAACAGAACAAACACAACATCAAAAGGTTTATCTCAGCTTCTACAACTTTTGAATGTAAACACGGGCCTATCCTAAACAATGCAACTTTATCTTGAAAATGGTGCCAAACCTTAGATGCACATTGGGCTTGAAACATGAGCATTCATATCCTATGCTTAGATCCAAATTTGATTAGCACCAGTGGATTCCTCTTGAAATTCTAAGAAACAAGAGTATAGACTTGAACGCCTTCTGACAAGTGCAACTCTATCTTGTAAAATGTGTCAATCATTAATGACACACTTAGGCTTCAGCCATGAGCCTTCATATCTGCTACTCATATCATAATTTTGACTGCACTAGTGGATTCGTTGTGAAATTTCAAGAAAAAATACTATAAAGTTCAAATAATTCTTTCACCATAATTTTTGGGCCCCTCTTGAGCTCCCTGCCTCGAAATCGGTGCCACAAAATTGCTTTATCTGCAATAAATGTAGGATCTACATTGGAATTTGTGCCAAGTAGCGCAACTAACTTTAGCTCAACGACTTCCAGATATAATCAAAACCTCCAACTTATCGTTGTTGCTAACTCTGTCTGGAACTCTTAAAACTATCAAGAAGTTTAGCCATTAGTTTGGCCAAAATAGAAAAATTTGACCAGACCACCAACTTAGCATCATCACTAACTCGTTTTGAAGCTCCACTAAAACTGTCGCTAGTTTTAGCCATTATTTTGGCCAAAACTGCCAAATTTGACTGAACCACTAACTTAGCGTTTTCGGTAACACTGTATAGAACTCTGCTAAAATCATCACCAGGTTTAGCCATAAGTTTTTCTAGAACCACTAAATTTGATCTTGTCACTAATTCAGTCTTAAACTCCACTAAAATTATCACCAAGTTTAGCCATTACCTTGGCCAAAACTGCCAAATTTGATTAGACTACCAACTTGTCCATGGTCTAAATTTAACTATACCTCTACCAAAATTTCTATATGCCAATTTTGATTTGCCAAGAGGGAGCTACCACATGGCGGCCCAGGATTGGGCCACTTTGGCAATCAACCAATCTACATCACCTGCCACTGGATTGTGTAAGAGAGAAACTAATGTGTAGGAGATATTTGTGTGTAGATTTTGTACATAAGTGTAAATAAGTAATTGCATTATTGTTGAATAAGAACTGAATGGTTGTTACAATACCCTCATGGCGATGGCCTATATAGGCATTGATTGGCCACGAAGGTGAATAGTCATGCATTTTGGCTATTTACCCTTTCATAATTAATAATGTTTTAATAATTAATTAACTATTTTTATTATTATTTCATTTAATTAATATTTCATTTATTTTGTTCATAACATTACCTCTTCCTTGAAAATGGTTCGTCCTCAAAGCATAAGCAATGTTTCTCTAGTTGAACATGTGGCTATGGAATGACATCTTGAGTTTGGATTTTTTGTGCCTTGTGTGTTGATGAAATTCTTGTATGTGATTGTACCTTCTTTGATGTTGGGAACGTCAACAAAATATAATTTATAGTGTCATCCTTTCCAATTAAACTCCATAAATTTTTCTTCAAGGTTTGTAGTATAACTTCCTAGCTTTGTTAACCATTTTTCACCTAGCACTATATCCATTTGTTTGAGTAGTAGAGCATAGAGTTCTATCTATAGTTCTAGCTCTTGTATTTAAATTGAAACCTTTTGACATTCTCCTATCTCTTTGAACCTTTTCCCCAAAGCGACAATCATGGTTAGGTCCTTGATTGGGCACACACAAATATTAAGTTGTTTAGTAAGATCAATGTTTAAACAATTATGAATACTACGAGAATCTACAAGTATATTAACATTTCTACCTCTTATGATCCCCTTAAGATTCAAAGTTTTAGGGTGTAATATCCTTGTCATGTTTGCCAGTGGTGTTGTAATCTTAATGTTGTTTATTCTTGGATATTGGGTTCTCTACTATCAAAGGTGTGGTGGAACATATTTTGTAGTCACCATTATGCGAAGGAGTGTCTGAATGGAAGGGACACATCACTTGATGATGATAACAATCATTCTAGGGACATCTTCAGTGATCAAAGGAATGATAGGTAATGCAGGTCATCAAGGAAATGGTTGACTCTTCATAGAAAGCAAGGGACCCCAAGTATGAAGAATCAAATGTTGTTTCTGATAAGATAAAGAAGCATTATCTTGTATTGGCCCTCTCCTTCAGACTCTTTGGGAATCTGGCTTATAGATTGTAGTTCTTCAAGGCACTTCATCGGATAGATGGGTGCACTCTCTAATTTGGTAGAGATGGAAACAATCATGGGATTATACTTGGAGCCGATGCCACCTATCCCGAAAAGGATGTAGGGAATGTTAACTCTCAATTGAATAAGGGTAACTCAGATCATTTTTCAGAATCTCTTTTATGTAACTGATCGCAAGAAGAACCTGGTGTCCATCTCGGAAATGGAAGTGAAAGGTCTCAGGGTGGCATTCATTGATGGAAAGGTACGTGTTAAAAAATATAATTTTCAAAGATGATTTTTCTCATGGGTTCAAGGTTGGCAATTTGTATCAAGTTGCAGGATGGTCCATTGGGGATCATGTTAATTGACATATCACATCTATAACACCGGAGGTCTCTACCTATGGGGCCCTACCTGATGTTAGTCAAATGGTGATAGGGATGTCTGAATTCAAGTAGAGCATGAAGGTACATGTCTGAGATGTACCGAAGGAAAATCTTATAAGGGGTCCAGAGGTTTGGAACAACCCGAGGAGCTTGAGATTCATGATCGGGAATCTCATGTATACAGGTGGAAGAAAGCTCTCTATGGCTTGAAGTAAAACACCCCGGGCATAGTATGAGAGGATTGATAGCTGTCTGATGAAGTTGAGATTCACTAGGAGTGAAACCGATCCAAACCATTACCCAAAAGTTGTGGATGATAGACCTCTCATATTGGCACCTTATGAGGACAACCTATTTCTGATAGATGCAAACCCACTCATTTGTAGAAGTAAGAGGGAGTTGGATTCTAGATGTGTAATAATAAACTGCAAGCCTGTGACTACCTCGAGGATCTTAACTTTCAGAAGTTACATGGTAGTGATGTTGGACCAAATTTGGGAAATGCCTCTGAGTTTCATAAACTCATTCGCATTGATGTTCTTGGTGAACTTCCATCCGGACATATGTTTTGTAGTTAGGATGGTGAGCTCATATTTGGTTGAGCCTCATTAGATTGGTGCCAAGAATCTTCTGAGATATCTTCGGGGCACAATCTCTCATGGATTGAGATACACTGTCGGAAATATGAAAGTGCATGATTATTCGAATGCTAACTAGGCAGGCAGTGTGGAGGATCACTAGAGCACTTCTCAGTGCCGGTTCTCTTTGGATTCTGCTTCGATATCATGGATGAGAAGGAACCAGAAGTCGGTTGCTATAAGCACCACCGAGATCGAATACATAGCTACGAGTATGATCTTGTGTTAAGATGCATGGTTGCAAAAGCTCTTAAGTGAGCTGTTTGTACACATGATGAATACCACTGTGATTCTTTGTGACAACCAGAGGGGGGATTCGATTATTGAGGAATCTCGTATTCGATGATTACTCCAACAAATAAACATCAGATACTGCCTTATTTGCGATATGGTAAGTTTATGAGCGAGGAGGCTCCATCACATTGAGACTAATGTACAGGTCGCAGACATTTTGTCAAAGCCCCGGGGAAAGGTCAAATATGTGACTTTCCTTAATGACTTGGAGTTGTTGAGAGACCTTCTTATAAGGGTCTTGCATGTTGCATGCATTGAGCTTTTATAAGGGTCTTGAATGTTGCATGCATTGAGCTTTGGGGGGCTTGTACTTACTGGAGCAACATACGACCACAGGGCAACTCACCCTCCCCTAGTGGTGCACTATGAACAAGATGATTAGTTCTTCTAAAGGCCAAGATGATTAGTTCTCCCATGGAAACTGTGGAACAAGATGATTAATTCTCTTATGGGCTAGGATGATTAGTTCTCTTGTGGCAACTGTGGAGCAGGAAGATTAGTTCTCCTGTGGGCCAGGATGATCTGTTCTCCGTGGCGATTATGGAACATGATTATTAGTTCTCCTGTGGGCCAGGATGATTTGTTCTCCGTGGTGACTATGGAACAAGATGATCAGTTCTCCTGTGGGCTGGGATGATTAGTTCTCTATGGCATCCACTAACAGGATGATTCGTTCTCCTATGGATAGGATGATTAGTTCTCCTAACGAGGCATCCTGCCCATGCAGTCTGGGACTCATGGGAAGTACCTGTCATCTGATCAATGAGTAGGGAAATGAGGATAGGGGCCATAGTAGTACTATCGATGGACGCATCGCTGTATCTACCGTACTCCCTATGCTAGGATGACCTCCATTGATCTAGAATCAGTATGAGTGGTTTGAGACACTCTCTTGTGACATTGATATGGGATCAAAGAAATTGATCTGGGATCAGTATGAGTGGTTTGAGACGCTCTCTTGTTATATTGCTCTGGGATCAGTAAATTTGACTTCGGGTCAGTAAGAGTGATGTGACACACTCTCTTCAGATGAAACTGACTTCGGGTCAGTAGAGAATGGTATGAGACATTCTCGATCAATTCTTCTTCTTCATGGTTCAACAGAGCAGAGTAGAGCTCAATCAAAGCAGAGCAGAGCTAAGCAGAGCATATCAGAGCTCAGCAGAGCAGAGCAGAGCTCAATCAAAGTAGAGCAGAGCTCAGCAGAGTAGATTAGAGCTCAGCAGGGCAGAGCTAAGCAGATCAGAGCATAGCAAAGCAGTGCAGCATAGTACAGTCGGACATATGGATCAACGGATGGAGTTCTCCCTAGTTGAGAGGGAGTGTTAAAATTGGAAACTAGGGCCAAACTCCATGTGGGTCATCTTATTTATGGCAACTAATATTTTTCTTAGATCCCTCTCATCGACAGGTGTAGGATTGATCTAAAGATCATCCAATTCCGATAAGTATTCATGGAGTTATGAATTTATTTGTGTTATAAGACAATTCGTCAAGGTCGGCCAGCAACCAAATAAACCCCACATGTGCTCAACGTTTTAGTATAAATAGAGGTGGCCTTCAAATCATTTCAACACACTTGGGATCTATTCCTCTCTCTACTTGTCTTTGGGTTTTAGTAGGAGGAGAGATCCTAAGGAATAACGTTGCCCTGATCCAGAGGGCAGAAAGCCGGAACTGTCAGAAAAGCTGGAACTGCTGGAAAAGCCGGAACTGCAAGAAAATTCGAAACTGCCGGAAAATCCTGAAAATTCGGAACTCCCGGAAAAGCCGGAATTACCAGAAAAGCCGAAAAAGACAGAACTGCTGAAACTTCCAGAAAAGCCGGAACTGCTGGAACTGTCTGAAATGCCGGAAATGCCAGAAAAGCTGGAAATACTAGAAAAGTCGGAGCCGCCAGAAAAGCAAGAAAAGCCAGAAAAGCTGGAAAATCAGGAAATGCCAGAACTATCGCAAAAGTCGGAACTGCCGAAAAAGTTGGAACTGCCGGGAACAACTAGAACTGCTAGAACTGTCGGGAACAACCAGAACTACCAGAGCTATTGGGAACTGCTGAAACAGTCGGAGCATCTGTCTCCGAAGGAGAGCAGCATGCAAGGGAACTAACTAACATTGGGACAGTTGTATGGTAATTATCAACAAATACACAAAGCATGCAATGTTACAGCTAGCATGCAAGGGACAACTAGCATGCAACAACAAGCATGCTAAGGACAACAAGCAAGCAAGGGACAACAAGCAAGCAAGGTGAAACTAACACATAGGTCAGGATGGAAACAAGGTGCAACAATGGCACATAATCCAGTACAGTGATGGGTAAAGTCATGATTAATGAAGCGTGATGAGATGCAGCGTAGTGATGATGGATGCAGCATGGTGCAGCTCGGTGAGGTGCAACATGATGATGAAATGCAACACGACTATAGGTGAAGGAGTCACCTTGGAGAATTAGTTGAAGCAACATGTCTTCAACTAATCTCATGTATCATATTATTAGAAATGATCTATGCTCTTATCTAGATAAGTCAAAGTGTTGACTTCTGTTGTAAACATACTATCTCTCTCTCTCTCTGTTGAAGTATTGAAGAACATATAAGAAGAATTGATCAAGGGTTTCCCCACATTGGGGTTTGTCCCTGGCTAGCACCACATCTTGTGTCCTCTTGTCTTGGCTTGTCTTCTGTGATTTATGTTTATGTTCTATCTGAAGTTTACTTTAATGTTGATGTGACTGCTAATCTGGAAAAGATATGGAGTTAATTGTGAAAATTGAAATAAATTGCTCTAAGCATAGAACATACCTAAAATTAACATATTTTCTCCATCATCGACGTCAAATTATTTTGTTCTTCCCAAAATTTTGTTTTTTATTTTTCTTTGTTGTTGAGGTGATATCGCATTCTATTGACTTCATCCCTATAGTGGTTAACATTGGCTTGTAACTCCTCATTGTTTACCATTTTTTTCTTTGTGGACCCCACCTTTCCTCCTAATATTTTTTTTCTTATATATATAT
>APFE030490539.1:0-13245 GCA_000404065.3 Pinus taeda
TAATAATATATAACAAAATTATGCTCTATATTTTTGGGTTAATTTCATGAATAAAAAAGATTTCAATGTAAAGATAAAGATGAAAAAAGATCTAAATGTCCATTTAAATTTCGTATTTGGTAACAAGAAAAACAAAACCAACAAACCTCCCAATCCGATTTAATGTAAAACCAACAAACCTCCCAACTCCATCATTCCCATTCCATTCCGGTTTAACGTAAATTGTCAACTTATTTTGAATGAAACCAATATTTCGAAAGAGATGGTAGTGGATTTGATAATAAGAGAGTAAACATTAAATGCTTATGACCGTTTCGAATGGAAATGATACAAAGAAATTAAACGTTAGAAATATATAGAAAGTAAACGTTAGAATGTTTACGGCCGTTTCACATGGAAATGATATAAACCCAACATTACGCTAGATTCATCTGATTCGTTTCATCTTCTCTAAATTGCGTTGGTTTATCGGTTGTTCTTTTTTATTTTCGTTTGGCTTGTATCAGCTTCCTCTGTATTTTCATTGCTAAACATGTTAGTTGGTTTTTACAGTCGGTTTTCATTTACTGTTTTTTTTGGTGGTTTTTTGGTGGTAGCAAAAACGTGTAGCTCGTTTTGCTGGTTGATCTTTTCTTCATTTTTTTGGTTGATAGATTTTGTTTTATAGCAGAATATAAGGGGCGTAGATGAAACTTGAGATAAGAGGATCATTAATTGTTACGTTGGAGATATGATACTAAAGGGTTTGGCGATCCACATGGGTTCTCAGGTCTGATGGGAGAGGTTATGAGCTTATACCTATGGCGGCTTCAGCCCCACAGCGCGACGTACCACGCTGGCAACTCAAAGTTAGTGGTTCCGAATCTGTTGTGGGACTCTGCATCTACCGTTGTGGGTTTTTTATTTTCGAGATTCTACGGTAGTAGTTTTCAATGAAATGCATGCAGAGTATGAGGTCCAAAGGACGTCACAGGAAAGGAGTACCAACTAGAAGCATTTCCACAACATTCAACTACATGGTAACATATCTGTATATATAATGTATATGTCATTTTGTATATAATCATTGTTCAGTGCGTGGAGTCTGGTTTTCTTTATTTGAAATGGATGCAGAGATAAATTAATGGTTTTCTTTATTTGACAAAACTTTTTCACTGATAGAGTTCTGTCTCTGCCAGGGATATTTATCCCTTTTGACCTCTATGCAATGTCTGTACAACAACGGCCTTCTTTTTTTACCCTGTTCAGGCTTTGAAACCCTGCCAAACAAAGCTTTGCCTGTAGGGTTGAGATCCGAAAAGCCTGAACCTGGGGTATGGTTTACAGGAATTGCCGGATCCTTCTCATACCCAAACGAGTACTCAGAAGGAAAATAATGCATTGGTGTTCCTAACGTCTCAAAATTCGATTTCAGATATTTATTGCAATCTTTCAAGTCTTCATGCTGCTCCACCTCCTGATCCAAACAGAAACACAATAATAAATAAAAATACATGACAAATTTATATTAAAAACCCATTAATCTCTGCATCCATTTCAGATAAAGAAAACCAGACTCCACACACTGAACAATGCTTATATACAAAATGACATACACATTATATATATAGATATGTTACCATGTAGTTGAATGTTGTGGAAAAGCTTCTAGTTGGTACTCCTTTCCTGCGACGTCCTTTGGACCTCATACTCTGCATGCATTTCATTGAAAACGACTATCGTAGAATCTCGAAAATAAAAAACCCACAACCGTAGATGCAAGTCTCACAACAGATTCGGAACCACTAACCTTTGAGTTGCCAGGAAGCGCAGTGGGTGGTACGTCGCGCTCTGGGGCTGAAGCCGCCATAGGTATAAGCTCATAACCTCTCCCATCAGACCTGCGAACCCATGTGGATGTACTAGAGCTGATGACAATTGAGATCAAAACATCGCTCCCTCTGTCACTTTTGCATCTCATCATGAGAGATATCTCATACAATGGGTGAGGTTGCGAGGAACACCACCAACGCTGCTTAAGGTCAGTAGTCGATACCCATTAGTGCGGTTTATTTTTAATATTATTTGTTACTTTCTTGAAGTATTTTTTGAATTGGTTTATGTTATGTCAGTGTTTGAGATCCACGTCATACCGGGTTTGATGGTTTGCGAACTTGATTTTTAATATTCAATGTTTCAGAAATTGAAATTCCTAGGTATAACTGTATTAATTTGGGCTAATTCTGAATGGGCTCTATCCACTACAGTGATCAGTATTGAATGGGATACGTATTAGACATAATACTGATTAATCAATACATCGCCCTCCATGTTTACGGCCAGTATTTTGGCTGCCAGTTCAGTACCTCTATTCCAGTTCTGGTTCGCTCAGTTCATTTCGCTTTGTGTAGCGTTTGACTAGAAGTTCCTCTGAATTTTCTGGCCCACCAGCCTTCTGGTGGAATTTTCTATTTTGGCCCGTGAGGATTATCCATGTATTGAACGCGATTCTGGATTATTACTAATTTTGGCTATTCTTTACTTAAGAGTTATAAGCGATTCTCCGTGTTTACATTCTGTGATTTGCAATTTTTCTGCCTTACATTCTCCGTCCAAGATAAACATTTTGGTGAATATAGAAAGCACACACTATGCTTTTCGGCTCAGCAATTTTGAATTTTGAATTTGAATTTTGAATTTTGAATTTGAATTTTGATATGTACCGGTCGTAGAAATATCTCAGAAAAGTACGAATAGAACCCTGTTCAATTAGAAACTTTATATTAACAATCACACAATTTTACCCAAACTAAAGCAAGTTAGGAACAGATTGACTTTGATATTCAAGGTAATAGACAAGCGTATATCTATTGTACCTGTAGTTTAACTTTATTAAGTAAATTGTGTCACTCATCATACAACTTTTTCTCATCATACAAAGGAAAAAGTTATCAATATTTCAAGATGTTATGAGGAATTTCAACGTCAAGTTTTGGTCCTCCACTTTTGAACAAGGCGACACTGATTTACAATGGAAGCTGAGCGATTCTAAAGTGAACATGGCACGATTTCCCTTTTTTTACCATGATCTCTAAGCACATTTTTTTTTCTCAGAAAAACTTTTAAACATGGAAACAATTTACTAATATATCCACAATTTGGAGACCAGAAGCTACTGAGAATTTATCAATAATTATATCTTTGATCATAAAAAGATCCTTTCCAAAGGCCAAAGAATTATGGCTCGCCTGTTGTTCTGCTTCGTATACTTTCCCCCTCTGAAATAGCAAAGCCATCATTCCATCCCTTAATTTCTCTGGCTATGGCTCTGCATAAAATTACAACATTATCCAACACATCCCACTGGTGCCCAAAAACAAATGACAATCAGTCATGACCGTGGATGATGTCATGACCGTTGATGAAGTCCCTTCTTAGCAATCCGGTGATTGAGATATTCACTACAAATATCTATTTTATTGCAAACGGTTCATTAAACTTAATGAGGGTGGTGGCAACGTCCACTATCCAAAATTCAATGTTTTTCAAAGAATCTCATAAGAAGGGGGATTTCCACTGTCCTCCTTAAGTTTACTAAATTAAATGCAATAGGTATAAGTAGTAAAAATCTGAATCACGGGATTTCTATTCTGGCAATGGTCTCGATAGAGGACTTGTGAAAATAAGAAAATTACTCTTGAGTAGGGTAAACATAGAGAGTCAGTTAATTGAGTGATTGAGTATTTGAGTGTTCATGCAAGTGGAGTGATAGATGACTTTTAGTGTGTGGTTGCACGTGGTTACATGTCAAGGCAAGTAACTAGTTGGAAAATGATAAATACCCTTCACGGGGTTCATTGTAACCATCATGTTTTGTGTGATCAATAGAAAAGCAGCAACTCGTGTTTTATGTGTGAATTCATCCTTTGTCTCCTCATCCTTTCCAATAAGACCATGACAGGTTTCTTGATTGAATCTATTAGATGTGTTGGTTGATGTTATAATTCTATGCCTATTAAGTGAAATTGAGGGTTGGGATGATCTACGAGAGGCAAGTACATGAAGCATAACATTAGGCGCAACATAATTCTTTGGCTCTTGAAAAGTGTCTTTTGTTGATCAAAGATATAATTATTATTGAAGGCCCAATAGCTTATGGTCTTCGACTGGTGGCTATATTAGAGTACATTGTCGCTACGTTCAAACGTTTTTCTTAGATCCACCGCATAGAGTTCATGGGAAAATAAGAACCAAAGCATTAGAGGATGTTAGCATGAGAATCAGGCAGTTTGGATTGGAAACCAATGTCTGCACGACGGCTTGATGTCTGCATAACATCTTGAAATATTGATAGCTTTTTACGTAGACGAGAATACTTTTTCGTTTTACTGTCACTTTGACGTAGATAAGAATAATTTGTAAGATGAGTGACACAGTTTATTTAAGAATGTTAATCTACCTGTACAATAGATATACACTTGTCTATTAGCTGTACTTTGAATATCAATGTAAATATGTTTGTAACCTCCTTTAGTTTGCGTGAAATTGTCTGATCGTTAATATAAATTTTCGCATTGCACACAATTTAATTGGGTTCTATTCGTATTGCTCAGTTTTATCTTAGATATTTATACAATTAAAGCATACATAACTGTGTTCCATACACCTTCAAAACTTCAAAATTGGTGTGGCGAAAAGCATAGGGCATTGTTTCTATAGGCACCAAAATGCTTCTCTTAGTCTGAGAATGTAAGTTAAGTAGAACTGAAAATCAGAGAAATCAGAGAATCGCTCATCCGTATAGAATAGCCAAAATTAGGGATGGTATGAACCGCTTTCAATACAGAGATGACGCCGAGGAGCAAAGAACATAAGGATTCCAGTAGAAGTAAAGTGAAGCAGAAAATTCGGAGGAACTTCTCATAAAAAGGAACCAAAAGAGAAATGAATAGAGCGAAGGTTCTTTTTAATTTTGAATGTTTCATACATTGAAATTCTTGGTTAGTACTGTATAGTTAACACAAAATTCGCTACTAATACAAGAAAATTCGCTACAACTGTATTAATAATGGGTATTAACCAGTCATTCTCGCTAAACGTGCAAAGTTACACCTAATAAATGAAAGATTTGGAAAGATCATCTTTAATTAAGCATATCTAACTATAGGAATTCATGCTTTGTGTTTTGTTATAGGAATTCATGATTTGTGTTTTGTTATACAGTTAAATCTTTTTAAGCACACTAACAATGAAATGATTTGGGAAAGGTTGTTTTTATGGAATTGTAGTTATTGATCTGATGAGTCATAGTAAACAATGGGGCTGCTTTTGGATGTTGCTCATTTGAATCATGTGTTTTCGGGGTGACTTGCGACGTAAATTCCATCTTTATTAAAATTGGGGTTATTTCAATTTCTGGTTATGACATCTCGTTTATGCCTAGAATAAAATACACTAGCTTTTGGAGAGGGAGACAAATCTTCATTGGATATCGTCAAAATTGTTTTTATTAGTTTAACATGAGGTTAAATCACCAAAATTTAGGAAAGATGTCTTCTCTTAAAACATTTCTTCTCATTTCAGTCTGATATTTATGTGGGGTCTATCACATTGGATAAGCCAAATGGAATGCACGAAGAAAAATGGGGGTGGGTGGCGCAAATTTAGTTTCAATATAAGAAACCTTGTATGCAGGAATATTTTATGCAGGAATATGTTGAAGTTTGAGGTTGTTTAATGAGGTTGCTGTTGAAATTAAAATCTCTTACATTTGAAAATTTACTTTCGGTCAAGTTTGAATTCCAGTGATTTTGAACTGCGAAATTTAAGCTTTAATTAGGAAGAATTTACGTTGTTTCCATTAAAATTTAACGTTTTAACCATTTATGTCAGCTACATTTGAGGATTTGGATAATTTCTGACATTGCATTTGGTATTTTATATTTGATGGTTAAATTATTTTGCTTTGATGCGAAAATTTAACCCGTCTTGATTTGTTTTATCGACTACATTTGAGGATTTGTACCATTTCGTATTTTATGTTTGACCGTTAAAGTATTTTGCTTTCTCGTCAAAAAAGCGTTGGGTATTTTTGAGTTTGAGGTTTCTTGTGAACGAAAAATCTGATTTCAAGATATTTGATTGAATTTAATGTTATATATGCTTTCGAACGATTACAATGGGAGTTGTGATTTTAAGAAATTGTGAAACTTATGCACTCACCAGTGGTTGGATCGATTTTTAGAGGCAGAGACAACTGCGATAAAATGACGTTATCAAATTTTGGTGGGACGAGTTCCATGGCCGATTCTGTATCACATGCCGGCCCCGCCCCGCTCAGATATCGTGAATCCGTTACTAAAGTCGCCCAATGCCGTTGGAATCTCCAATGAATAATAGTTTCAGTCTTACTCATGTTTTATTAAGTTGCTGGTAAAACAACTCGTATTCATAATTACTTCTTAAGTTTGGGATTTTTCTCTTTGGTGGGACGAATTTCATGGCCCATTTTGTATCACATGCAGGCACCACTCCTATATCGTGAATACGTTTTTAAAGTCACCATATGTCGCTGGAAGCTCCAACAAATAAAAGTTTCAGATAAAGATTGACTTTATGTTGATAGGCACATTATCATAGTTCTTGTTGGATAGTTTGGTTATTTATTTTGATAACATATTGGAAACCTTTTTATTGATAGATGGATAAAGCTATGTAAAAAAACCAATATATATACTTAGGCCAAAGCTTTATCCTCCTAATCAAAACATAGTGTTGGATAATTTTTTTTTTCCAAAATATTGTCAAAATAAATAACCAAACTAGCCAACAAAAATTATAATAATAATGTCCAAAGTCAATCATTATCTGACTATGAAATTATTACTCATTGGAGCTTCCAGTGGCATTGGGTGACTTTAAAAACGAATTCACTGTTAGAATTTTCTGCTAAATTCCATAACAGACATACAAAAAAATGCTTTGTTTTTAACTCTGTTTCTGCACAGAAAACTGATAAATCGTTTTCTGGAAATGGTGTTGCAACAACGTAGAGTTGTTGTTGCAGTAATAGAAAAATTTCTGATAATTTAGAATAAAACTATTAACAGAGCAATATTCAGCAACACTAAAAACTGGTGTAACAGCAATATGCAGGTGGTGTAACAGCAACAATAAACAAGCTAAACAGTAAACTTGTATTCATAAACAGTAAACAAGCTGATACAAATTCATCTTCTTCTTAACAAAGGGATAACAAAGGAACTCTTTTGTTCCACACAAATAACATCTACCTCTTAACAGAGGGATTTCAACATGCCTGCTTCAGAGGAACTTCAGTCTGTGTATACCTGCAAATTGACACTACTGTGTCTGCACTGCTGTGCATTACAAATAAGCAAAATACTCTGTCTCAGTATTATTGTGTCAGCACTGATGTTTCAGCACTCTATCTCAGCACTGTGTTTCAACAACTCTATCTCAGCACTGCGGTGCATAAAGCTTCATTCATGTGAGCTCGTGCTGCTCCACATTCTTTCTCAAAAACACAGAAATCACATTTAGCACTGTTTTGCTGTATTGCAGAGAGATTAACACTGTTGCCACACACTACTTCTATGCTACCACAACACCTTCAAACCTTGAGGGTAAACATCTCAAGATCTTCTCTATGATCCTTCTTTATTGAAGAATTTCACCATGAGATCTTATCTGAGTTATCAACCCAATAACCTGAGTGAAGAATGAATCTATTGTATCAGATTCCTTCATGCTGAGTGTTTCAAAGTCTCTCCTCAACATCTGCAACTTTACAGTCTTCACCTTCTCCATGCCTTGATAGGCAGTCTTGAGAATATCCCATGCCTCTTTGGATTTTGTTGCTGCTGCAATCCGTGGAAAAACACTTTCATGTATTGATTGGAAGAGAAAAAAGAGGGCTTTGGCATCCTTCTTCCTGCCACTCTTCAACTGGTCTCTTTCTGCTACTGTCAAGGCAACCAATGCTGTTGCATCTGCAGGTTCAGCATAGCCGGCTTCAACCAGCTCTCGTATTCCTTGAAAAGCAAACAATGTTTTCATTGTTATGGACCAATCACTGTGATTTTTTCCACTAAACTGTGCCAGTTGGGAATTTGTGAAACCTGTTCTAGCATCTGCCATCTTAACTCTGTATAGGTAAATAAGAGATACTAACTGTAAAATTAAAAACAAACAAAAACTTTCTCTGCAGGAAAAAATCTGCTCAATAAGCTTCTTACAGCTCCTACAGTGAAAAACAAACTCTGTTTTTGACTCACTGAGTGCCTAGACTGGCTCTGATACCAGGTTAAAATTTTATGTTAAATTCCATAACAGACAGACAAAAAAATGCTCTGTTTCTGACTCTGTTTCTGCACAGAAAACTGAAAAAATCGTTTTCAGGAAATGGTGTTGCAGCAACACAGTTTGGTGTTGCAGCAACGCTGATCTTGGTTTTGCAGCAACGTGATTTTTGACGTCAAGTCAATTTTTGACTTACGGTGTAACAGCGACGTGTTTTTGACGTCAAGTCACTTTTTGACTTACAACGTAAGACGATTGACGCTTGGTGTAACAACAACGTAAAACAATTGACGTCAAGTCACTTTTAGAATTACGGAGTAATAACAATGTGTTTTGACGCTTGGTGTAACAGCAAAAGTAAACAAGCTAAACAGTAAACTTGTATTCATAAACAGTAAACAAACTGATACAAATTCGTCTTCCTCTTGACAAAGGGATAACAACAGGAACACTTCAGTTCCAGAAACCAATTTTCTCTATCTCAGAAAATTGCAGGTTCAACACTGCTGTGCATTTATAGAAGAGACTCACTATTGTTCTTCTAACCTACTCTCTTGAAAACAGAACTGCTGTTCATTCTCTTACATAAAAAACAGAACTGCTATTCTTTACATTTATAGGAAAAATATCTGAGTTTAAACAATAAAATAATCAAAATATCCTGTAACGCTTATCTGCGTATTAATTACAGCAAGCGGTGATGCCTGTCTCAAGAAAAAAAGTCGGCGGTGCACGGGAATTAAATTATGCGCATTTAATGCTCATCAATGCGAAAAATATCATAAGACTTTGCGGCATCGAACAATCTGAGATATCTGCAGAAGATCAGATTCCGGATCAACAGTTATTGTGTTGCAGTTGGAATTAAATTCCAACATTCACGATATCTGAGTGGTGCCTGCAGGTGATACAGATTCGGCCATGAAACTTGTCCCATCAAAGAGAAAAATCCGAAACCTATGAAATAAATAAAAATACGAGTTGTTTTACCTGCAACTTAATAAAACACTAGTAATACTATGAAACTATTATTCATTGTTCCAGCGGCATTGGGTGACTTTAAAGACAGATTCACGATATCTGAGTGGTGCCTGCTTGGAACTCGTCCCACCAAAATTTGACGTCATTGTCAAAAAATCGATCCAAGCACTCGTGAGTGAATAAGTTTCACCCTTCCTTCTCCACCTGGGGAAATTGCTTTCTAACTCAAAAATGCTCCAAAGAAGCTCAAACTACAAATCTGGCACTAATGACTGAAACATTTATGGTTGATATTTTGGATGTATGTTATAATTTCAGACAATAATAGTAGTTGAATTTTTTCGTTGTTTTTCGGGCTACTTATCTATTTTCTATACTGTTGATATAATTTTAACTTTTATACCAAATGAAACTATGATATGTAATTGAGTAGTCGGATGTAATTGAAAAAACCGCACAGTTTTTAATATTTATATTATATATTATATTGTGATTAAAAAAATGCAAGGTGTTTTATTTAGATTTAAGAGGACGATGTGCCATGGCCCAAAAAAGATTTAATTTTTAGTTGAATTAATTTTTTTATTTCATTTTCCGAATGTTTTATTTTACTTGATAAGGAGGTTAAATAGATATTATGTATAAATGGTTTTATTCCACACATCTTTGTCCTTTAACGTTTTGTTATCCTCTTTTACCAGAATTTTTTTTCAAATCAATAATCCTTACCCGACAAAATGTCTTAAGAGAATATACTAATTTTACTGTATGAATTTTGAGACAGTAAAATAATCATAAAATAGTGTTAATAAATTTGCAAATTTTTATTTCAAAAGTTAAATGAAAAATAGTAATCAAGTGATTATATTTATTTATGTTCGTAATATTTCAAATTATACAGTAAAATTAAATTCAACTTGAAATTATAAATATTATAAATATAAGCCTTAAATCCTATAAAAAAAAATTAATCCTCTTATTATTGAAACTTATAAAAAGTTAATAAAATATCAAGTGAGGAAAGTTCGTGGTACTTATTTTATTTATTTATATATATAATGGTAATATATGATCATAATAGTTAATTTTTTCTAATGTCTATTTTAATAAATTAATTAAAAAATATAGTATTTTTTGAATTTTTAAATATTTTTGAATTATTTATGTAATTGTAACTTATTTTGGTAAGAGGCAGCTTTGCAAGTTAGATCACAATAGTTAATTTTTTCTAATGTTTATTTTAATAAATTAGTTTTCAAATATAGTATCTTTTGAATTTTTAAATATTTTTGAATTATTTATGTAATTGCAATTTATTTTTTTAAAAGGCGGCTCTACAAGTTAAAGTATATGTGCACGTGTAAAGTGTAGTGCAAGTATGTAATAATTTTAAATGTTTGTTTTATTAAAATATAATAAAAAATAAAAGTGATATTGGAAATGAGTTTAAACATTTAAATATTGCCTCAATTAACAATAAAAAGTTAAAATGATATGTTTGAACATTAAAATGTTTGCTCAATTAATAATAAAAGGTTAAGTTAATAAAAATAATAAAATTCAAGTTGTTATAGATAATTTATATCGTGTGACAAACAAGCACTACAAAAGTAGTTGACACTTGCTATAGTTTCATATCACAAAACCATCTCACATCAATAGTTTAAAAAAATGTGAGACACTTAAATGTGCAGATAAAGAGCTCAAAATTATCATTCCAAAAAATCCCCAAAAATCCCCACTAAATTTTAACGAAATCAAAGAAAAATAATAAAAAAGGAAAAGTATCTTACAATTAATTTAACTTGTGAATATGATTAGTTACAGTTCCATGGGCCAAAACCATGACTTATAAATACCCCATTCCCAAAAACCATAACTTATTTCACAACCAAAATATCTTATAGCAATATGACAAAAAAATTAGCCATGGAGATTGACCCCCATATTACAGTTGATATTATTAACTTCTAAATACGCCTTTGTTACAATATCATGGGCCAATACCATGACTTACCAATATAACATACCCTGAAAGACATGAACTAGTTCATAATAAAAATATTTTATTAAAACACGAAAAGTTTCTTAACCAGGGAAATTCACCCCCACTTTACTAGATATATTATTAACTTGTAAATAATATTTCTGATAATACAATGGGCTAATACCATGGCTTATCACGAGAGCCTTAACCATAGATATTCACCCACACTTTTCCATTCATATTATAAACATGTGAATATATTTTGTTACAATACCATGGGCCAATACCATGGCCTTTCAATACTACATGCGAAAAAATCATAACTTATTTCGCATTCAAATATTTTTATAACAATATGACACAATTCTTAACTATGAATATTTTCCCCCACTTGAAAATGGATATTATTAATTTGCAAATATGATTTGTATAATACCATGGGCCAATACCATGAAATATGTGTACCACATGCCCAAAAACCATAAGTTATTTCACAATCAAAATATCTTATATTAATTTAATTTGATAACATTTTTTGAATCGAATCTAAAAGGAAAAATGTTATAAGTAGTTTTGAGATATATCTAAACCCTCTAGTCTCACGACCACTAAAAATATTTCTATAGAAATTAAATCGAGGTTTTAATAAAATTAAAAATGAGAATACTTTTATGTATAATGATGTGAAATTTATATAATATAAATGATGTTATGAAGAAACAACATAGATCCATCCTAATTTCTATAGAAATTAAATCAAGGTTTTAATAAAATTAAAAATGAGAATACTTTTATGTATAATGATGTGAACTTTATAAATATAAATGATGTTATGAAGAAACAACATAGATCCATACTAACTAAGGATCCAAGGGATGAGAGAAAGCAAAGTGACTAACAATAATAGAGGAAAGATAGAGCATGATTTGATTAAGTTTTTCATTATTTTATTTTCATTGACATGATTTATCCAAAATATAGGCTTAATATTTTACAACCAATTTAACCTTTTTAATTCAGATACTTCCTTAAACAAAATAAAACCTGATCAAATTTAAGAGAGGTAAGAAGGGGATAGTAACAAAGTTGGATGGCAGAGAGAGAAGGGGAGGGGGGGAGACCGAGGAAATAACAAAGGCATAGAGAGATAAACGTGGAGAGAAAGAGGGAGTGGCAAGGGAGACATTGAGAGAAAGTGAGGCAAAGAGGAGAGGAGGGCAGAGAAGACGAGAGGAAGGAGATAGGGAGAGCGTTGAAAAATGTAATTAGGTTCGTTCTTCATAATGACTGATGTATTCTTGATATTTTATATTTGATGTAAAAAGAAAAAGGAGAAAAATAGCTATTATTTTATAAGCATGGGTTTCATGCTCAAGTTAATTAGGTCAAGAATGTTCTTCATGCTTTTAGGTCTTTTCAAGTCAAAATATTATTTTTCATAAATCAAGAGAGTCGTTGTTATGCATATAATATCCGAGTGGCCATTTTGCATCAAAAGAGAAGATTTACTTTTGTGTTTAAAGTGTCAAAAGAGTCCTCCAAGACCAAGTCGGCCTATCCTGAAGAACTCAAACTAGGAAGGCCTATTCGACCACATGGAAATTTATATATAGAAGTGAAATTCTTCTTCATTTAACACCTTCAATTACTTAGTTCGATCTGCGATAGAAACAATAATAAAGGAAGTGTGAAGAGAAGAAGAATCCTTAGCGAAGGAATGAAGACCTAATTCTTAACTATTTATGCTCACACGTGCAAAAAGGAAAAGAGTTTTTGACCTATTGTAGGGCTAAAAGATGCACACTGAGTTGCAAACATACAGTTGAGGTCGCAAAATATGATTTGACCAACAAAATAGAAGTTTGAGTTTCATTGACTTTGTTGACTTAAGCTGATATGAAGAATTATTTCTTGGAAGGATGACTTAGTGCTTGGATCGAATCTTTCTCTTGTTCTAAAGGTCTTGAAGCACTCAT